>JAVTVY010013169.1:0-55744 GCA_036873755.1 Hanleya hanleyi | reverse complement strand
AACTCTTTTTTTTCTCTCGAATGACCTATGGCCAGAGGGCATTTTATCCATATTACATATTTCAGTCGATTTGAAATCCTCAATTTTATGGCTATGAGTATGACCATAGAGCGAGAAATCGATAACCTGGCAAGAGTTGATTGGATTTCAAGCCAAGCTTCAATACACATGGCTTGTTTAGCAGTTACCTACACGTTTCACTGAGAATCGGTTTGGAATTTCGCAAAATTATCTTCAGTGTTATCAGGCCATTTAGTTTATTTGGTGTTTGGTGTTTCTTTTTTTCTTCTTTTTTTCTCTCCACTTTTATTTATTCAATATGAACGTTTTTTTCTAATACTCGGGGTAGATGTATTTTCTATATCTCGATTATTTGGCCTTGGGGTACTTGTACCAGTTTTCTGGTGTCGGATGCGATGTATTTCAGGCATATATCATATGGGATAAAATTGATAAATTCTGTTAATATATAGATGGAGATATGTACGCATCGTAATCAGAATATCTGTGAGGTTTTTTTTAGTCAATCTGCTAATGACCATTACAGGTTAACCCTTTAACCATCATGTGTTTTCAACTTTAGATGCGTGCCTGTGTGCAGTAAATCCTCTAATAATTCAATCATAACTCAATCCGTCTCATTAATGCTCACAATTTTTGCTGTTAAATTATAATTGGCATACATGTAATAATTTTTTTATAACCTTTTTTAATTTTTGAGAAATTGAACACCCAGCCAAATCTTCACTGCAATTTACAGTCCAGTATTATTTAGACTTTTTAATAACATGACTGTTTTTAATAACAAGATACCAAGCCATTAACATAAAAATTTATAAATAAAATTGTCAATAACCTGCATGATTATTTTTAAGTTGTTGTTCCCTGTAAAACAGTTTTAAAAAAAAGCTAAAAATGATTCAACCTTCTTCTGTTCAAAATTACTGAACTTGTCTGGTATTTTGGTATACTTCTTTGGGGTCATTTTGTCACGAAGCATTGAAGGTAAACATTTTATTATTATGCACCCGCCATAATATGGGGGGGTCATATAGTGTTACGCCTGTCTGTCTGCTCGTGGTACCAACCATATGTCCCAGATTTGGCTTTGTTGCTTCTACCTAAAATGTATTGCAGTGTTAAGTGACCTCAAGAATTGCATTTCAGCAAAATCTGCCCACAGGTAGGACCACCAAGGGAGAAATTGATTTGTCCACAGGGATGGAAATAAGGGTCAGTGATCAGCAATAACCGATCAAATTTTGATGAAAATGACATGGTCACAATATGGAAAAGTAGTTTTGCTGATCAAAAATGGGAGGACTGATCAAAGTATTTTTCTTTATTTCCAACCCTGGTCCATCCATGTCCTGGTCCTGGATTTTGTTTCCATGTAATAAATGCTTGAGAATTTGAAGCTCTCGTCTAAAAGTTACTACAGTGATAACTGACACCTTGGAATTGCATTTCATTTTGTGACATTTTCATGTTCTATTGCAATCTTTGAGATGCATGTAAACGAAGTTCTAATAAAGGCTTCTGTACTGAGGCTGATCTATTCTGGGGGTTATCAATGAAAGAGTTTATCACACATACCCCTTTCAAAGACTTTTTATCTCGCCTTACAAAGTAAAGGGGAGATAATGTGAGGGGGGAAAGGGGATGTCGTCATTGGTGTCCGTGTCCCCGGCCTGGAAATGATAAGATTTTTGGTTTAGCAAATTAAAAAAAAAAACAATCAAGAAAAATTCAGAAAAAAATATTTAAAAAATATGGGGGGTGGGTATTCCACCCGGGGGTTCAGTTATGGCACTACCTCTGGCTGTCACTGGATGATTATCAAACTAGATACCCATGTTTCTTATGGAGGATGCACCTGTGCTATTTATGAGATGAAATATTAATTTGTGTCCAAATTATGAGGTTTTGGAGTTAGTACTTTGCCAATTATAAGTTTTTTTGTTAGTAAAAAAATGTACTGAAAAAGTCATCTGAATTTGTTCGGTTTCATTGGATGATTATGAAACTTGGTATGTTCTCATATGATCAGAGGATGTGCCCGTGCTATTATGAGATGAAATATTAATTTTTGTTCAAATTTTGAGGGTTTCGTCTTTGTAATTTGCCAATGATAATGTGCATACACGTACACCTGAATTTGCTGAAGCTGTCAGCTTTCAATGGATGAGTTTGACACTTGCTACACCAGGTTAATGTGATTCGAGGATGTGCATGTGCTACTTAAGAAATATGACATGAATTATCGCAGTTTAGACTTTGTACATTTCCATTGATAAGGTTTTTTGTTCGACAAAAACTGCATATATGTTTTCAATACTGCTCAACGGTCAAAATAACGCCTGTTTATATGTTGCCGACAAGTAATTTTTTCAAGTGACAATTAAATTAAAATGCCACCTGTCGCCGCGACAAGTAACTATTCTGTCCTAAAATTACTGAATTGCGATCTAATACGGGCCTAACATGACTGAATTGTGTAGTTGAGTTTATTTACATCGGACATTGTTTTCACTTGTTGTTCATCCCGCCTGCCAACAACCCGAAAGCTCGGGTACATCAAACTCAGGCAGGATTAATCTCCCGCAAGATTTGCACATGATCCGCTTGAAAGGCAAAACTAATGGATAAATAAAACGAACTTCACTATATTGACTGGCACGATCTGGCGCAATCAGCCTATATTTCTATCGACTGTTCATGCCTAGCAACATCAAGTCGAGTGATTCCTATAAGTTTTATTTGTGAGAATACAAGCTCAATAAAACTTTGCCAGTGAGTACCAGAAAATTGTACTTTGCAACACAGGCAGCTAACATGGATGTTGCATTGCCCGTGCCAATTTTTACTTGCTCCAGACAAACGGACAAGTGTTAATGTACCACACTTGTGAGTTGATCGGTTGAAGACAATAACAACAACAACAACAACAACAACAATGATTTTGCTTGATAATTTGTCACAACAATTCAACATATTTATTTGGGAACTAAACTTCTCTCTTGAAGAACTCAATATTCATTCACTATAACTCAATTTTTTTCGCTGGTGCACATTTCCCCATTGATAAAAAAAACTTTCAAAATTTTCCAAAAACTCAATTTGCAACAGTTTTTACCCCTCGGCCATTTTGGCCTTGGGGTATTGTCATTGTCATGTATGACTGTCCGGCCGTTACCGCATTTTAGACAAAACCGCTCGAGACACAACCACCAAATTTCAACACTTATTTATCTAGTGCTAAATCAGACGCCTATCGAAATTGGTCCATATTTTACAGAGTTATGACCGTTTACAGATATATTAATTTCTATTTCTGTCCTATATGCCGGAATGTAACCAACTATATCTGCAGAACTGTGCTCGGTATAGCTACAAAATTTTGGAAACTTATTTATATTGTTGTATTCTACAAGCCAACAAAGGATTACTCGCCTCGGCGTATGGAGTTATGCCCCTTTCGGATGTAATAATCTCCGATTTTGTTATCTGTAGCTGAATGTACAAGTTATATCTGCAGATCCGTGTTCGGTACAGCTTATTCGTCTCGGTTCTTATTTTACAGAGTGCTAAGTCAGATGCCTATCGAATTTTTCTATTTCTGTCCTATATGCCTGAATGTAACCAACTACCGGTATATCTTGATCATCCCACATAGAACTATCTCTTCCCCAATTCACACTACACATGGGTCTCAATCACTTGGGGCAAGCCGAGGGGTTTTGATTAGATCGATCTCATGTTAATCGGGGTTAATACCCGGATGAAAACGTGGCTAGAAACCCCCTGCTGTTATGATCTTTTAGAAAATACCGATCCAGCAAATTTAATCCCATAATTGAACATTCTGTTGATATCTTACACTGAACTCCCAAATAGTAGAACATATAGTCTAGCGAGAGAAATGAACCCACCGAGTCAACATCACAGAGTGAGGACATTGATCTTGGCAATGCAGAGCTAGAAGAAGCAGACGAATCTGTCATTGTCATAAACATCTCCCGTTTCCTCGTTGAGAAAAAAAACATGTGTGTTCAACTTCTCTAATGCCTGGAAAAATGGAGAGACTGGTGACAGTTTGGTGAAAAAAAGTTTCAGTAGGAGCGAGCAGGTTGACAAGTAAAAAAAATAGTTACTTGTCACAGTGACAAGTAATTTTAAAAAATTATTTCGACCCCTGCTGCTGCAGCTTCAGCGGGAGGCCTCACAATGTGAGATGCTGGGGTTCTCAGAACGCTTGTTGATGCACATTTTTGCAAGAATAATAATATCATTTGATTTTTATGCCTTTAAACAAAATCCTTTATGGAAGTAAAATTGAATGGTTGATGCAAATTTGTGAATGTCAAGGTGTTGATTCATTCTTGTCATATTTGATCTGCCAGGTATGTAAGAGATCCTGTGTTAATTGTTTGTCTCTATAATCATGACAACATCTGATGTATGATAGCCATGAATTAACACCTCACAACAAGCAATTATTACCTAGCTGTATGTATGTGTACTGGAGGGTGTTATCAAAAGAGAAAGAAACAAGTGTAAATGTTGAGGAAATTGTTTGCATCACACGTTAACATAAATGCTCATTTGTGAGGCTAGCTAATGTTTTAATGGAATGTATTATTATCATGTAGAGTACATGTAAGTAACTGTAAGTAATTACACGTGTTTACATTGGTAATAATACATTTTCATATTGTCATTTTTAGACAATACATGATTCACTTGTTTTTGGAATATTTTATGTACCGCTATCTGACGATTCATATATACACAAATGTACATGTAACTTGATCAGTCTAATTAATGAATATACTGTTTCTTTTGGCAAATGTTTTTGGCTCTTGTAAAAAAATTAATAGTATTTTTCATTCCCGTTTTTATACTAAAATGGCTAATAAATCTCAGGCTTCATCAACTGAAAATATGAACTTATGTTACATGTTTGTCAGTTTATAGTTGGCATCTAACACCGGTTTTCTGAGAAGACCATGTGAAGACATGTGAAAACAGCCTAAATTTTGTCAGTGATGAACCCTGGGTAAGATGTGAGTGGGCCAATATGTTAACATGTGAGTGAGACAATATGAGTGAATGAGTGAGTACCCGGTAGTAGGATTCAACGTCGTTTTCAATCTTGTTTCAGTCATATCAGGACGGTGCCTACATGTGAGACAATGTCAACATTTGAGTGGGCCAATATGTTATCACACATGTACATGTATGGGTGGGCCAATATGTTATCATACATGTACATGTATGGGTGGGCCAATATGTTATCATACATGTACATGTATGGGTGGGCCAATATGTTATCATACATGTACATGTATGGGTGGCCCAATATGTTAACTTACATGTATGGGTGGGTCAATATGTTATCTTACATGTATGGGTGGGCCAATATGTTATCATACATGTACATGTATGGGTGGCCCAATATGTTAACTTACATGTATGGGTGGGTCAATATGTTATCTTACATGGGCCAATATGTTATCATACATGTACATGTATGGGTGGGCCAATATGTTATCATACATGTACATGTGTGGGTGGGCCAATATGTTATCATACGTATGGGTGGGTCTTTAATATGTTATCATACATGTATGCATGTATGGGTGGCTTAATATGTTATCATACATGTGCATGTATGGGTGGCCAATATGTTATCATACATGTACATGTATGGGTGGGCCAATATGTTATCATACATGTATGGGTGGGCCAATATGTTATCATACATGTACATGTATGGGTGGCCCAATATGTTAACTTACATGTATGTGTGGGTCAATATGTTATCTTACATGGGCCAATATGTTATCATACATGTGCATGTATGGGTGGCCCAATATGTTAACTTACATGTATGGGTGGGTCAATATGTTATCTTACATGGGCCAATATGTTATCATACATGTACATGTATGGGTGGCCCAATATGTTAACTTACATGTATGGGTGGGTCAATATGTTATCTTACATGGGCCAATATGTTATCATACATGTGCATGTATGGGTGGGCCAATATCATGTTAACAAATGGATGGGCCAATATTTATCATAAGTTTATGGTACATGCACATGTAACGATTCATTAGAACTGGTATTACATGTAAGTAAAAAAAATCAGCCATATGCTGAACAAATAATTACCCCATTTACTGTAACTGCTATAGATCTGCTAAAAGGGGTTTAAAAGAAATCCAAGAAGTGAAACAGATCATCATGTGTTAATTAGGTCTGCCTTGAATCCTGATGAAAGAGAAAGACCATTTTTGCCATATTTACAGCAGCTATGGTTAGGGTTGAGGTCACTGTTACAATGTACTGTTAAAAATTAGTGAAAATTGTCAAGGAGATCATGATTGGCTGACAGGTGTGACATAATCTCCAACACAATTATTGCCCTGTTTACGGTAACTGTGGTTGGGGGGAGGTCATCTTGATGTTGAACTAATAGTGTCAGATTAGCAGATAATCTCTCCACTCTAGTTCTGTCTTCCTCTTTGTCTGGGGCTGTCATGCTGGCATACCTCAGTACAGGGTGAGAGTAATATCATCAATGTCTCCAAGTGTACCTCTTACCGTAAATACCTTCATAAATTGATCCTGTATCATAAATAATACATACAACCTAATTTTACCTGAGGTATAGCATATCAAATGACATCTTTTGTTGTATACTATAACAAATGAATTACATACATATAATCTAATTCATGTACCATACCTAGACCTCACTAAGGTATAATTATATTATAATACATTACCCCCAAGAGCACAATCAAACATCCAACCAAAGCAATAATCCTGTAACACAATCAACGTGTACCGAAATAAACAGTTCCGTATCACAATCAGTGGTCCTGTACCATAAGTAATGGTCCTGTAGCTATCCCAACCAACATCCTGTACCGTAATCAATGGATCTGCACCATAATCAGTGATCTAGTTCCAAAATCAATGGTCCTGTAGATAATCAATGGTCCTGTACCTGCATAATCAATGGTCCTCTACTACAACTAATGGTTCTCTACCACAACCAACAGTCCTGTACCATAACCAATGGTCCTCTACCACAACCAACATCCTGTACAACAATCAACGGTTCTGTTCCACAAGCAATGGTTCTGTACATAATCACTGGTCCTGTACCTGCATAATCAATGGTCCTGTGTCACAGTCAATGATCCTGTACCATAATCAATTGCCCTGTATGAATGGTCCTTTATAATGAATGGTGTTCTACCATAATCAATGGTCCTGTATCATCACTAATCCTAATTGTACCTGTTCACAAAGTGATTTATACAAATACAACCAAAAAGTCATTTTCTCCAAGTTCGGAGTATAATTTGTTATTATGCCCTAACCCTCACCCTAATTCATTTTGTACCATATAAATCATATGTATGTACTTGCAATCTAATTTTACAAAGTTGTATTATGAATACAGGATTAGCCTAGCATTCTGAAGACATAGTGTATTATATAAAAAATCGTATACCCTATTTCTTCTCATTTTTCGAACAGCAGTTTTAAACTTAGAATACCAAACAACATATTTATGTCAACTGAGGCTAAATACTATGACATGGATAAGTTATTTATCCCCTAAACTGAAAATATAGCTAGTGTAATTTGTAGAAAATCGCCAGAATTTATGTCAACAAATGGCTGAAGTTAAGTTTTACCGTCTGAATAATTAGAAGAAATAGCGTACTGTAAATGACATAATAAAAGATTTCAGTACCATAAATTTAGAAATAATAAACCTGTGGTCTGTTCTATGGGTTGCTGAGCATTCTCATTGTATCACATGTTAAAATATTAACATTTTAAAAATATTAACATTTGTGTTACATATATCTCATAATACATTGTGTATGTAAATATTGGGAATAAGCATCATGATCCTTACATGTATATGTATATGTATATGTAGGATTCTATTCTAAGAACTAGTAGGACCACTTTCCTGGATCAACCACAGATTGCTCATCTGAGAGCCTGATTCTAATTGAGCAATTGTCTTGGTTCTATAAAGTACATGTGTGGTATGTTATATGGACTGTCACCAGCCACAGGAAGTTCATTAAACCATTATAGCACATACTGGGCTGGCTTAACAATTGTGGTTGATCTTGTGTACAGTAAATACCTTAATAATCAGCTGATTGTGGAGAGCAGAGGACTTTCAAACCCATATTAGACCACCCATATTAGAAAATCATTATGCATGTAATTCAAACCGCAAACAAGAGGAAAATGGATGATTGGGGGAATGTTCAAATGTATACAGGAAGATTCATTCTCTTCTTCATTTACATTACAGATAGATTCTTTGGGAAAGTTGATATATTATATACATTTATAATTCTAAAATCATCATTATAATTCAAAAATCATCAGTATTTAGTATTGTTCGGGTACAAACAATATCATTAGCTTTTGTTATATCTTCATAAATTGAGGACAAATTTTGCTAATGGATTGAAAAAAAATTAAGGTAATCTGTATTCTTCATTTAATGATGATGACATCACAATGATAAACCTGCATCAATGAAAAATATATATATTCTTTATTGCCAGACATAACATTTGTGTTTCATTTCTCAATTTTTTACTGTTGCCATAACCGTGTATAATGTAGGTGGATATTGAAACTCTATTCCATCATACAAGCATATTGTGGGAAATTTATTATCTCATTTAATGGTTCCCATGGTGATGTCATAGAGAAAACTCTGGTATAAAATTTTAATTTCGGGTGTAGTGAATTTATGGGAAAGTCTTGTATTTGGATTTAAGTGGTGCATTTTATTTAACAAACGTCCCAGCTTTATCTGATAAGACAGAAAATACAACACTGAAAGCCCTGGAACAAAATCAATACCATGGCTATGCAGTCCAAGAATTCACTTTAAAGAGGTTTTTATGGCCTGAGCCTGGAACATATAGAATTCTTTATTGCAATTTTATTCTAGCATTAATACACAGCCTTTATTTATGACTCTTGAAAACACAAAAACTGGGCCATTTGAATGGTGTAAATTTTTCTTTAGATGTTGCTTGAATTACATTCACCAATCCTGTACAACATGAGTCAGAAAATAATACAAGCTATTAAAGTGAAATTTGATTCAAATAACGCCCTTCAACTTTTTACATGGTGGAATATTTTGCCAGAGTGTCCCAGCTTTTACTCTATGTCCATAGTACATTTGCTAGTTGGTTGAATGTCCGGCAGACCGTCTGATGATTGGTTCAATATCGTTTATAACCAAATAACAGCTCTGAGGCAGATCTGTTCATGCCTCAAAACTTCAGACATGTAATAATGAAGCTTAAATTCATAATTTCCATTTTGCATACACGAGTCCAGCTGACCTCCCTCCAACACCAAATGAAAACCCAAGCAGTTTTCCTAATTAAATGGCAAATATCCTACATGTATATGATTTCCTGTATGGGTAATTGTTATGGGTGCTGTATTCATTTGGTGAGGCAAGATCTACATTGTAAGTTAAGTTTCAATTCTGTCCCAGCAATAGCATTTCGCATGAAGGATAAATCTGACACATCATTGTAGTATGACGCCCCGCTCCTCATATTGGGCATAGCGATGTGGGCAAGCAGGAAAATGTCACATTAACAGGTATCCAGGACTTGTTTTTCATGTAATTCAGCAAATTGCATGTATTCCCGTAATTGTCCCTAACGCCCAAAGGGCTTGATGGGAACTACAGTATTGGGACCTGTGCATCATGCTGTCCGTGGGTCTGTCCCACTTCCTTTCTGGACATTAACGTCATAAAAACTCAATGAATTCTTTCCAAATCTGGTATGTGACTGTGAGCACATGTTTGCATCAAGATCTCGCTTGGGACTGTATTTCATGCTGATTTGCCTATAGTTGGTGCACCTGGGCCAAGTTAATATTTTGTTTCTGGATAGTAACTTTTCAAAATCTTAGCAGATTCTTTCCAAATTTGGAATATGGGTACCTTGCTTCAAGATTTTGCTTGGCATTGTTTTTCATGCCGATCCACCACCTATGGGCTGCCAAATTAAAAGTTTGTAGGCTGGGGGCTCACGCAGTGAAACTTGTTTCCGGATGATATCTTCTGATAACCTGATAGGATTCTTTCTAAATTTGGTTTGTGGGGTGGGCCTACATGTATCTTGTCTCAAAATTTTGCATGACATTGCATTTCATGTCGACCTGCCTATCGGTGGTGCCAAATATATTTTTTTTCCTGACCGTAACTTCCTGACAATGAAAACCTGAATAGATTCTTTTCAAAGTTGTTATGTGGATACCTTGCCTCAGTATCTCAATTGGGATTATTTTTCATGTCGCAGACTGAATGTTACACTTGCATGCCAAATCAGTTATTTCAAAGTCTTAAACTGCTCATGCATGTTTTCATTTGGTAGAAATTTGAGCAAATGGTTTTGGAATAATAACTCAAGATTCCCATCGATTCCCATTGTAGAGAATTGTGAAAATCCTCCTAGATTCCCTTATTAATATTTTGACCAAAAAAAAGGTCTGATGTCCACAGTGTCTATGGAGTTTAGGTTTAAAAGGTGGGCATAGAAAGATGAGTGGAAAGCCCCACGCATGCCTGCACATTGAGATATTGATATAGGTAGCCAGCTACATGTAGGGTCGAATAGTATTCACAAATAATTAATGGTTGTATGATCTGACAGGACATTATTTCATATGTGAAATAACATAGATGGTGGAATATCTCAAACACTATATATACACACCCATAGTCTCAATCGTCTTGTCTAGTACACAGGCAGCCGATCTCTACGAAAACAAGCCTCTATTAAACTTAGACGTCAGGGGCAATCCTCCAATAAAAATGTCAGAAATCTTGCGCCGCGGTGGAGCGACACAGCTGTTGTTTTTTGATAATGTAACGGTACATGACATTTGGTGAAGATGATTCGATACTACATACAGGACTGACCAGAATGGTCCAGTCGTGTTTCGCAAAACATCACCTGATCATGTCGATCACGGGATATTAGCGTCATTTTCCGCTTCTGTATTTTTGTTTAATATCGCCCCTCTGTTGTATCAGCCACATGAGTACCGAGAGCCTTTTGTCCCGAGTACCTCTGCGTATTTTGGATACATAGAGAGATTTTATTCAGCCATATATCGTGGGCTAATATAAGAAGATGGATGAGTCTGGGTGTATAATTATACTCTCTAGCCTGTCTGGAAATTTTTATTCATGGAATTTTTCTTCCGATCTTCTGAGATTTGTTGTGAACTGTGTGGAATTAAACAGAACAATGCGAGCGTGTTTGAATGCAGACATTAAACCATTATGCATGATCGTCAGGTTTCGGCCCTTCACAAACATTTGTTATCATCAGTCTGGGGCAGGTTTTCCTCCCCGTCGATGGTCACAGTGTCAGCTAGATATGAAAAAAATCTCTGTATATTGAAGGCAGCTTCACCCCCTACCAAAGCAGCGTGCTAATGATTCTTGCGTAGTACTGGGATGATTTGTTCTAAAGAAAAAACACACATCGGTTGAAAAAAATCTGTAACAATTTCTCTACTGATAATGGTCCCAGACAATTAATATTTCAATCACAAATATTTGATTTGATTTTAGGTTTTAGTTTTTCAACCTGTTTAAAGAGAACGAAAGAGAAGTTTTCAGTCGGCGGACACCTTGTCTCCATGGAAACAGAACGGGAATTAATGAAAATATCATGAGCACTACTTCAATCAAATTGACTACAAATCAATAATAGTGTGGGGGAAATCAAATCTGCTCAGACTCATTTTCTTTCGGCTGGCCCCAACTCGCTGTCCTGTTGTATTAACTTCAATTGATGACAAAAATAGAAAATCTACCAGCATATATTACAGCTGGTGTCCAGACCAGTGTCCAGTCCAGTTGGCTCAAGCTCTTATCTCTGAACCAACAGGACAGGCAACCACAACAGCCATCTTCAAGGATCATGAATATGTTTTTCTTGCATTTAGCGACTTTATCATTGTTTTCGGCTTTTAAATTTTTTTGTTTTCTCCATATGTGGAAACTTTTGTTTTCTGTAAGAAGTTATGAATTTTGATGGTTACATGAACAAAAAACACACTTGTCACGGTTTTGAACACATTCAGATAATTGTCTCAAAATTTACACTCATGTAGATGCACATGTACCTGGAGCACAGATCTGTCACAGTATATTACTTTGTATATTAAACCAGTACCTTGGATCATCCTGTATATCTGCTGTACATTAGTACCTTTACATCCAGCTCAGTAAAACCCACCACTGCCAAGTACATTAATAGATCACCCAGCAGTACTATTACATCCCATACACACTGAATGCGACGTTAAACCCTAATTCTCTCTCTCCTACATCCCATACACTGGAATAATGAAGGCTCAGTGGTGCTATTTTATATCCCGTCCTTTCAGATAATCCAGCACTAGTGTATCCTGTACTTTGGATCATCCAGCACCAATATGGCGGATTCCACGATAACCTAGTCCACTTTCCGGTCAAATTTTCCGTCCAATCAAAAATGACATTAGCAACTATAAAAATATTAAAAAACTAACTCTGTGTCATGTACATGTTTGCTAAACTCCCCAGGGTTGTGTAATGTATGCATATGTGAATAAAAAGAGTTTCATCAGGTACATTTCTTAACTGCAGTTTACTAGAGAGACAGAAATATAATGTTGCTAATGTCATTTGTGCTAATTTCATATTTCTGTCATACTTTTTTTACAATGTTCACCACAAATCAAATATCAATTAAATTATTCAATTCTACAGTGGTACTAGCCTGACCTTATTCAGATATATGTACCATTGTCAGTGTATTGAATACCAATACATCTATAGATACTATGGGTGTTTGAAAAATGTTGCTAATGTCATTTCCATCCAACTCCTGTGACGGAAATGACATTAGCAAAATTTTGGAAAGACCAAAATGGGATTTAGTGGACTAGGTTATCGTGGAATCCACCGTATACCCTCAACACTGGGTCATCCATTACCAGTGTATCCTGTACTTTGGATCATGCAGTACCAGTATACCCTATACCAGTGTATCCTGTACTTTGGATCATGCTGTACCAGTATACCCTCAACACTGGGTCATCCATTACCAGTGTATCCTGTACTTTGGATCATCCAGTACCAGTATATCCTAAATATTGGGTCATCCATTACCAGTGTATCCTGTACTTCGGATCATCCTGTACCAGTATAACCTCAACATTGGGTCATCCATTACCAGTGTATCCTGTACTTTGGATCATCCAGTACCAGTATATGCTCAACTCTGGGTCATCCATTACCAGTGTATCCTGTACTTTGTATCATCCAGTACCAGTATACCCTCAACGCTGGGTCATCCATTACCAGTGTATCCTGTACATTGGATCATCCAGTACCAGTATGCTGGCACCACTATATTTGGAGTTACCGGTTATCATGGCTCTTTGCACATGACACAGTGGTAAAGTGCCATTGTTCAGGGGGTATAACAAAGGCTCATTGATGCTATTTTATACCCCCTGTCCATTCAGTACTAAGGTATCCTGTACTTTGGATCATCCATTACCAATATAAGCTGTACTCTGGATCATCCAGTATGGTATATCCTATTTGGCACCCTTTTCTTTAGTTCATCCAGTACCTGCATGTGCACCCTATACATAGATTCACCCTGCAGTGGTACATGTACTTTGCATCATCCAGCGTCTGCACACCCTGTTCACTGGATCATCCAGTACCTGTACACCCTACACAGATTCATCCTGCAGTGGTACTTGTTACTTTGCATCTTCCAGCATCTGCACACCCTGTTCACTGGATCATCCAGTACCTGTACACCCTACATAGATTCATCCTGCAGTGGTACATGTTACTTTGCATCTTCCAGCGTCTGCACACCCTGTTCACTGGATCATCCAGTACCTGTACACCCTACATAGATTCATCCTGCAGTGGTACATGTACTTTGCATCATCCAGTGTCTTCACACCCTGTTCACTGGATCATCCAGTACCTGTACACCCTATGCATTCATTCATCCTGCAGTGGTACATGTACTTCGCATCATCCAGCATCTGCCCCGTGGGCTTCCGGGGATTGACCTGTGATGTCGTTGTGCACACCGCAGGTCATGGTAAGAATAAGCCTCAGCTCCTCATAAAGCTTGTTGTAAGAGGCGACTAACTGAGGCACCCATGGGGTTCCCGGGTGTGAAAAGGAATAGGACCCCACCCGTGTGGTTCCCGGGTGTGAAAAGGAATAGGACCCAACGTCGTGATATGACTGAAATATAGCTGAAAGCGACGTTAAATCATATTCACTCACTCACTCATCCAGCATCTGCATACCCTGTTCATTGGATCATCCAGTACCTGTACATCCTGCAGTGGTACATGTACTTTGCATCATCCAGCATCTGCACACCCTGTTCATTGGATCATCCAGTACCTGTACATCCTGCAGTGGTACATGTACTTCGCATCATCCAGCGTCTGCACACCCTGCTCATTGGATCATCCAGTACCTGTACACCCTATACATTCATTCATCCTGCAGTGGTATATGTACTTCGCATCATCCAGTACCTGTACACCCTACATAGCAGGGTTTCATACACGTCGTGTTTTGCCACCGGTATTCGGTGACAAAATTAAGCTAAAAACTCAATTCATGCCGTAAAAAACTGAAGTTTATATGTTTACTAAGGAAAATATTCAATTTTTGAACTGAAAACTCAATTCCGGTAAAAGCTAGAACAGGTAATTCAAGCAAAGGATGGCGAAAAAAACAGACGTCGACTCACACCAAAAGGGGATTTCCAAATTCAGCCGAAAGTCAGTCTTAGGACATTTCCGTTTCCGACTTCACGGCCGTCAGTGAATCGATTCTGAAATATTCCTCGGAATGACCACGCTGCGACGTGAGAGTCGTCCGAGTCTATACAGCTATTAGTGACAATTTCTCGGTGATAGTCAGAAAATATCGTCCCGAAAATATTGCACGTCGACCTCCGTTCAGACAGTGCAGATTATCTTTTTTTCCATCTTCCCCCGCAGTTCCGACGCATCACATGGAATCTAAACGGGAAGTACATGAAGCAGCAGTATCGCAGGTAGTCCGAGGAATATATCGGTTGTCGACCTCCGGCACAAGATCGGATCACAAGATCTTCCCTCAATGCTCGCTCACTGCATAATTTTCAAATTGAGTGAAAGCAACTTCTAAGAATGATAGATCTTTATATGAGATATTACCAACATTAATAGCTTAATCCTGCTGTGTATTCTCGAAAATGGCTGAAGGATTTCGGCAAGTTAACCGTTATTTTCTCGCACCAACACACGTGTCACACCCAACACACGTGCTGTTGTAAAGTTCCGTGAATGGATCAGAGTAATTTTGGTTGCGAGATTATAAAACTAAAATGGACTGTCAATTCAGGAATCATAAATGGAGTGAATAAAATCCAAGAGATAAACTCATATTAACAGTCGGTGGGTGAAACCACTCTGTTCACTTCAACTCAAAGCTATCATTCATAATTTCAGTAAATGTCACAGGGGCTAATTCTCAGGGAAATTTTTATTTATACTGGTTTACTGATTTCAAATAGTGGCCTGAAAAATAATTTGATGACAATGGTGGGATACATGTATTTTTCAGCAAGTCTTGGATATTAAAAGGTTTTATTTATAGACTGGTAATTTTCTGTATTTGTGTGTTAAATGTTGCACTGTGACTGGAATATTTTTTGTTGACATCCACAATCTGACATTAATGTGCTGAAAATAGATTGCAAGATCGCGGTCAATCAAGAACATAAAAATGAACATATTAAATTATCGGTTTGTTTATTTTCACAATTCAAATACACAGCGGTATTGACCGGCTCCATTGCTCATCATATGGAAATTTTTTATAATTCCTTATGGTGGTTGCAAAATTACAAATAAACTCCATACAAGTCTGTCGGTCGGCGACAAAAACGTAAAACTACTCAATACAGGTGAAAAAAATACTGAATTTTCAGTAACCGGTGGCAAAAATTTGGACTTCTATGAAACCCTGCATAGATTCATCCTGCAGTGGGACATGTACTTCACATCATCCAGCATCTGCACACACTGTTCATTGGATCATGCAGTACCAAAACACCCTATATATTAATTTATCCTGCAGTGGTACATGTACTTCGCATCATCCATCGTCTGCACACTCTGTTCATTGGATCATTTAGTACCTGTACAACCTATACATAGATTCATCCTGCAGTGGTACATATACTTCGCATCATTCAGCGTCTGCACACCCTGTTCATTGGATCATCCAGTACCTGTACACCCTATAATGCATTCATCATGTAGTGGTACATATACTTCACATCATCCAGCGTCTGCACACCCTGTTCATTGGATCATCCAGTACGTATACATCCTGCAGTGGTACATGTACCTCGCATCATCCAGCGAATGCACACCCTGTTCATTGGATCATCCAGTACCTGTACACCCTATACATTCATTCATCCTGCAGTGGTACATATACTTCGCATTATCCAGCGTCTGCACACCCTGTTCATTGTATCATCCAGTACCTGTACATCCTGTAGTGGTACATGTACCTTGCATCATCCAGTGTCTGCACACCCTGTTCATTGGATCATCCAGTACCTGTACACCCTATACATTCATTCATCCTGCAGTGGTACATATACTTCGCATTATCCAGCGTCTGCACACCCTGTGCATTGTATCATCCAGTACCTGTACATCTGTAGTGGTACATGTACCTTGCATCATCCAGCGTCTGCACACCCTGTTCATTGGATCATCCAGTACCTGTACATCCTGCAGTGGTACATGTACCTCGCATCATCCAGCGTCTGCACACCCTGTTCATTGGATCATCCAGTACCTGTACACCCTATACATGCATTCATCATGTAGTGGTACATATACTTCGCATCATCCAGCGTCTGCACACCCTGTTCATTGTATCATCCAGTACCTGTACATCCTGTAGTGGTACATGTACCTCGCATCATCCAGCGTCTGCACACCCTGTTCATTGGATCATCCAGTACCTGTACACCCTATACATTCATTCATCCTGCAGTGGTACATATACTTCGCATTATCCAGCGTCTGCACACCCTGTTCATTGTATCATCCAATACCTGTACATCCTGTAGTGGTACATGTACCTCGCATCATCCAGCGTTTGCACACCCTGTTCATTGGATCATCCAGTACCTGTACACCCTATACATTCATTCATCCTGCAGTGGTACATACACTTTGCATTATCCAGCGTCTGCACACCTTGTTCATTGTATCATCCAGTACCTGTACATCCTGCAGTGGTACATGTACCTCGCATCATCCAGCATCTGCACACCCTGTTCATTGGATCATCCAGTACCTGTACACCCTATGCATTCATTCATCCTGCAGTGGTACATATACTTTGCATTATCCAGCGTCTGCACACCCTGTTCATTGTATCATCCAGTACCTGTACACCCTATACATTCATTCATCATGTAGTGGTACATATATTTTGCATTTTCTAGCATCTGCACACCTTGTACTTTGGATCATCCAGTACCAGTATACGCTCAACACTGGGTCATCCTGTATCCTGTACTTTGGATCATCCAGTACCAGTATACCCTCAACACTGGGTCATCCATTACCAGTGTATCCTGTACATGTACTTTAGATCATCCAGTACCAAAACACCCTGCTCGGTCATCTAGCAACACTATATGTGGAGTTACGGGTTATCATGGCTTTTTGCACATGAGACAATGGTAAAGTGCCATTGTTCAGGGGGTATAACAAAGGCTCATTGATGCTCTTTTATACCCCCTGTCCCTACAGATAATCAGTACTAGTGTATCCTGTACTTTGGATCATCCAGTATTGCAGATCTTATTTGGCGCATTTTTCTTTAGTTCATCCAGTACCTGTGCACCCTATACATAGATTCATCCTGCAGTGGTACTCAGGGATTCATAGACGTCCGTTTTTTACTACCGGATCAGAAAAAAACGGTAGAAAAAAAATGTCAAAAACTGAATATAGACAGCAAAAAACTCAAAAGTGTACGTTTTGGACAAGAAATACTCAATGTTTTTGACGAAAACTCAATACTCGAAATGGTGCAAATTATTTCAGTGATGTGAAAATCATCGCCGATCCTTCGACAATTTGCGAGTGGCGGTTTTCACATATTTTGCTGACGTAATGCGCTAACTAAACCTCGGAGACCTTTGCTCGATTATTTTTTGGGAGCCTCGAATACTCTCTGTAATGGTTCCCGACTGGCGCCGAAGGTATGAGTGTATTCTCCTTCTGATGCACAGCTACCTACGTTAAACCCAACAGACGAAAACAGTCTATATGAAGGAATTGAATGCTAGCTGGCGGTCTGCAGACGAAAATTACACGAGGGTGAAAACGAAACCTGGGACATTTTGGATATCATTTAGCAGATGAGTTTGATTCGGATTCGTTCATAATTAGAATGACAAACAGTTTTCCCTAAGACAGAACATCGGGCAAAGTAGAATCAAGCGGTAGGAAGCGGTAGGAAATCGTTTCTGCAGAGACATTGCGTGTATGATACCCGTCATGAACAACAACAACAACGCGGTCTAGCACTTTACGTTGAGAACATGCATTTCTTCAGAAGTCGGTTTATTTGAGGTCTAGATTTTAACTTTAACGGCATTGCATTTCTTGTTTATGTCCGTGACTCTTAAATTTTTGTTGGTAATTTTTATCTTTCACTGTAAAAACCATCATGGTATAAAATGAGAAAATGTGGTACAAAAATATCTGGAATTTCCTTATTTTTATTAATGTTTTTGCGTATCTCATATAAATCCATAGCCTAGTCTTTATATAAAGGTTCATTAATAACAATTGTTGATTTACTGCTTGTCAGGGAATGCAGCAGGTGGCCAGATTTTTATTTATTTATTTATTTTTTTTTTATGATTATTATTTTTTTTTGCAATGCAGACAATTCCAATATTTGTTTCATATGCAATACAAAGATACAAATGAAATAAAATTAAGAGTATATACTTACCACTTACCAAACATGTTTAGGTTGAATACTGCTCATCAATGGAGATAATCACTCGCCTGAACTAATTTGTGCTATTATATGTGTGCTAACCACCCTCCTCAGAATAAATGAGGCGATTTCAATTTTTCCCATTGAGAAGTTTACATCTAGTTGTGCAGTAACTAGCACTAGTGAAAATGGCAACTGGTCACGAAATGCTTGATTCCGCAAATTTGGATTCTTTGGATTCTCGCAAACTAAGCCACTAAGAATCCAACTGGATTCTCGCAAAATTTTGTGAAATTCTACCCCTGCAGTTCCTTTGTTCTGAAGTTCGACGGCAACCATGCGATGGACGTAAAGTAGAAGTCTGAGTTCAAGACATCATTCTGCTTGACAGCTGCTACATCTTACGTGAAAATCCGCTGATGATGTAAGGATTTTATAGCGTCTCTTGCAAGCGTTATATGATAATTATCTTTGAATGTTTATATGATAGTTTGTGATCTCTTACCGCTGTTGGTGTTGCTACAAACACGAGGTCCAAAAAAATGAAATCTATTAAAATAAGTGAGCAAGTTACAATACAGAACATGTGTTTTTTTGTCATTCAGATGACCATTATCCAAATCACATCATAGCTCACCTTAGTACTACAGAAACTATGTGTTCATATCTTAATTGGTAGGGTGGTAAAAACATTCAAAAACTCAATATCAACTTGTGGGTGGGCCGTAAAAACTTGGAAAAACTCAATTTGAGCATAAAAAGAACTCAATATTTTATAGTGGGTAGTAAAAATTTGGACTTCTATGAATCCCTGGGTACATGTACTTCGCATCATCCAGCATCTGCACACCCAGTTCATTGGATCATCAAGTAACTGTACACCCAAAACATAGACTCATCCTGCAGTGATGCATGTACTTCGCATCAGCCAGCACCTGCACACCCTGATCATTGGATCATCCAGTACCTGTACACCCTACATAGATTCATCCTGCAGTGGTACATGTACTTGGCATCATCCAGCATCTGCACACCCTGTTCAATGGATCATCCAGTACCTGTACACCCTATACATTAATTACCCCTCAGCCGATAAGGCTGTGGGGTCTTGTCGTTGCCATGTACGTACGTCCGTCCGTCCGTCCGTCCGTCCGTCCGTCCGTCCGTCCGTCCGTCAACATTTTCTTGTCCGCTGAATATCTGTAGATCTATGAAGTCGGGCCTGACCAAACTTTGGTGAGAGCTTCCTGAATGTTGACTGATGAAATGATTAGATTTTCAGATGGCTATGATTATTTCATGATTTTTAATTATTTTTTTTTATTATTTATTGATGGTTCAGATTTTGCACTGTTATCTATGCCCATCAACATGTTCTTGTCCGCTGAATATCTGCAGATCTATCAAGTCGGGCCTGACCAAACTTTGGTGAGAGCTTCCTGAATGTTGACTGATGAAATGATTAGATTTTCAGATGGCTATGATGATTTCCTGATTTTTAATTATTTTTTTTTATTATTTATTGATGGCTTAGCTTTTGCACTGTTATCTATGCCCATCGGGAACCCTTGATTGCATGTTTCATTGTGACTTTTGAAGGTTCCCTGATACAAGAAAGCATAGTCCATTCAAGATTCAAGAAAATCATTGGATGGAAACCCCCCCCCAATTCCCATATATTCTGGGAGTTTACATGATGCTACACTTGTTCAACCTATGCACCACCCTCGGGAGGATTTCTCCACCCCTGGGGCACTAAATTGTTCCTATCCACAGCTTGTCAGCCTCATGTGATATGTATGAGATGCAGTGTATGTTGTTTTTTCACACACACACATGCTGAATGACCTAAAATGTATTTCTTTATAGTAAAATAACTAACAGGTTGGTGACATTATTTATTTCAGAAGAGGAAATAACCGGTGGGGGGCTAAATGAAGGACAACATTTTTCTTCAATTTTGCTGTTAAATCATTCTATTCCACATCATATGATTTATCCTAAAACTTTTGCATGAGCCATATTTGTGTTCACACATTTAACTGGTACAATTTTGAACCAGTTTGCATACCTGGAGCTATTATATACAGTACAGAAATCACACAAACTGTATCCGCAGGGCTGTATTCAGGGATTTTTTGCAGGTTCCGATCCCAAACTCCCGGTTCCTTTCGTAATTCATTATTGAGGGTCCAATATTTTTAGTGAATTTCAGCGCAAAGTTAAGAGCCTGTGATCAGTCACAAAACAGAGGTTTATTAACATGAAATTCAATACCCTCTATGCAATCGGATCGATATTGAGGCTCCCAGAAGCTTCTTCTTGGAGTATTTCCTTTCATTTTTTGTTTCATTTGAGTTTTGGGCACCCTTTGTTTTCCGGAACTAAATTGGCTCTAGATGCAGCCCTGATCCTACTTGACTAAAAAAAACAGGCTGAGGGGTCCACGCACCTTTTAGGTGCTTGCCTGCAATTCATGTTCATCCTGCAGTGATACATGTAAGTACTTCGCATCATCCAGTATCTGCACACCCAGTTCATTGGATCATGAAGTAACTGTACACCCAAAACATAGACTCATCCTGCAGTGATACATGTACTTCACATCATCCAGCATCTGCACACCCTGTTCATTGGATCATTCAGTTCATTGGATCATCCAGTACCTGTACACTCTATACATTCATTCATCCTGCATTGCTACATCCTATATCTATTACTGGTAGATCCTGTATTGGGTCATCCAATACTAGTGGATCCTTATACTTTGGGTCATCTTGCAGCGGTACATCCATTACCAGTACCTTCTGTACATAGGATCATTAATCACCAGTAGATCATTTACAAGTGATCATCCAGTACCAGTACATCTTATATATTGAATAATGCTGTAATATGGCACATCCTGTACCTTGGCTATGCATTACCAGTACGATCCTGTACATTGGATCATGCAGTACTGGTAAACCATATCTCCTACTTTGGACCATCCATTACCAGTACCTCCTGTATATCAGATCATCCATTACTGGCACATCCTGTACAATGGACATGATGGAGAGGGGGAATGTGAGAGATTTGGTTTAATGTCACACTCAAGGTTATTTCACTTATATGGTGACCAAGTTTGACTGAGAAGGAAGCCGGAGTACCGGGAAGCACCCACCACATGTCGGCAAGTAACTGGCAAACTTTACACATGCACCAGCTGGGCTCAAAACTGTGCCGGTTCAGCAGTGTGCAGCTAGCGATCACCAGCGATACGCCTTAGACCACTCAATGGAGCATGTAGTACTGGTACACTTTTTGCATTGGGTTATCCTGCATTGGTACTATTCTGTACCTTGAATTAGCCATTTCCAGTACATCCTGTGCATTGAAATCATCTATTACTGGTACATCCTGAACATTGGAGTTTTCAGTACATATACACCCTATACATTGTGGCATCTCGCGGGGTACATCCTTCACCTTGGATCATCCATTTCCAGTACATCCTTTATATTGGAGTACCAGTACATCCTGTTCATTCGATCATTAAGTACCAGAACAAAATGTACAATGAATCATCCAATACCAGTACATCCTATACATTGGATCAGCATGAAGTGGCACGTCCTGTACTTTGAATTATGCATTACCAGTACATGATGTACATGTAATCATCCAGTAGTAGTACATGCTGTACATTGGATCATTCAGTACTAGTATATCTTCTACTTTGGATCATCCTTTACTAGTACATCCTGTACACTGGATCATTCAGTACTACTATATCCTGTGCAATGAATCAGGCAGTACTGGTACACACATACATTAATTAGATCATCCTGCAGTGGTATTTGCTTTGGATCATCCTTTACCAGTACATTCTATGCCATGGATCATACAGTGCTAGAGCACTCTGTACTTTGGATCATCCATTAACAGTAAATCTTGTACATGGAATCCTACCGGTACATCTTGTACAATGGATCATCCATTAGGCCCATTTCACAACAGAGAGCCAATTTTTCAAAAAAAATAATTTGTTTTTAATGTTATCACCTATGCATGATAACTTAAGTCAATATCCCAAGAAACATGCTTGATACTCATTTTTCAGGTAGAATAGTTTCTGGTTATTTTTATGAGGCTTAACGACAGGTGAAAATTCTGAACTCAAAATTAGCATTTTCACATTATTATTGTAAATAGATCAAAACTGACAAATAATTAGAATTATGTGAGAAATTTTATGTCCATCATCATGAGAAAGGAATGTTTTGACAATATATAGTAGGAAAATGTACACTTCTTATTCCATTTTCTCAAAAACATAGTAATATTGTAAGAAATTTCATTTGTTACTTACGTGACAGATTTGTTGAAATTTTTAGCCATGGAAAAGGGAGAGCAAATCAGTCAAAATTTAACTACATTTCTAAAGCTAGTTTGTTTCAAATATGAAATCTGTAGGACAGATAACTGAGATAAGTTTTCAAGAATCAAGGAGAAATGACTAAAAATCAGTTACTTACGTGACATGTCACGTAAGTAACAGGTTTTGTCACGTAAGTAACATAATCATTAAATCATTCTGATCACTTTTGTAGCTACCATGTTCCAAACTGACTATCCTTCAAGGATGATAAAAAGATACAATAATATCTGGAAACATGAAATACTGAAGAGAAGAGATTATACTTGAGTGACAGCTCAAAATACCCTGAAATTGCTGAATTCTGACAGACTAATGTTACTTGGAGAATTCGGTCCCTCAGTCCAGCATCACAAACTGTACTTGTTTATGGTATACATGAGGTGAACAAAACAGGTGAAGTATGGGAACTGAATTCAAATTCATTAGTTAATGTGCAAATGTATATCAGATCATTATCTGGGGGATTTCTCTTCATGTAACATTTTTATTCATTTTCTTTAGTTTGCTCACTCAGCCAGACAAAAGGGAAGAAAAACTTCAGAGCTACGATCTCATAAATATATTGTAGTATCCTACATGTACCTTCTAAATGGAACATGTTACATCTTTCATTCACTTGATTAGATGACAGACAGACAGAACTAGATTTGTGCTCTTTCACATTAGTAACACTAACATGACTAAAGGCCTTCTTCTGATTAAAAATCACCTTCAGATCACCAGATCTGATGGTGGAAATCTCCACAATATGATATAGATTCTTTAGTACATGTATGTGATTGAAGAACCACACACTAGCCATGTTTTTTGCATTTTTCTTAATGGATGGTATTACAATACTTGAAAAGTTATGGTGATGATGTTCCAATCCACATTGCTTTCTGTCTGTACATGTATCTGTAGCCCTTTCTTCATCATCTTCACACAGTAACTCAGTAAATACAATGTACTTGTGCATGTACATTGTAGTACGGTACTGCAACAGATGCAGCTGTCTGTTTATTGCACATTGAAATAAAGATGCTGAAAATTAATAATCCTGATACAGTACCGGCAGTATAAAGATTTTAATTCATGCTTTCAACATTACAATTTACATTGTTATCTCTGGCAACACATTATCATGATCGAGCACATAGACTCCGCATTTCATTGGATAAATTCATTACCACAATGCACAATACATACTAAATTCTACTGTCTACTATAATGCCTCCGGGTACATCCAGAGAAGCAATGTGGACTACTGGAATATCCTCACCATAACATTTCATTATGTCATATGTTACTTACGTGACGCTTTTTTGTTACTTACGTGACACTATCAGTGTTGCTTAATTAATTATTAGAACGCACTTAAAATAAATATGCCAAAAATCATGTCTATTGTGTGCTTGTTCACTCTCATACCAAGAATATATATCATCAATTGGGTAGATTTTCCCAATCAAATCAGACGCTTTTTAATCAGAAGAAGAAAATGGAGAAAATGCCTAATTCTCTGCGTTACTTACGTGACAGAGCACAAATCAAGCTCTGTGAACTAATCAAGTGAATGAAAAGAGTTGTAACATTTCTCATATAGAAGGTAGGATACTACTCTTATATACTTATGAGGTTGTAGCTGTGAAGTATTTTTCCTATGGTCTGGGTGAGTGAGCAAACTTCAAAAAAGGAATGAAAATGTTACTTACGTGACGTGAAATGGGCCATTACCAGTACATCATGTATACTGTATCATCCATTAGCGGTATATCAAGTATATTGGTTCATCCATTACTGGTGCATCCTGTACATTGGACCATCCAGTACATGTACATCCTGTACAACGGATCATCCTTTACCAATACACCCTGTACTTTGGATCATCCATCACCAGAACATCCTGTACATTCGGTCATCCATTACCGGTACATCCTGTACATTGGATATCTGTTACCAGCACATTCTGTACATGTACAATGGATCATTCTTTACCCTTACACCCTGTATTTTGGATCATCCATCACCAGTAAATCTTGTACATTGGGTCATCCAATACCAGTTCATCCTGTACATTGGATTATCCATTACAAGTACATCCTGTACATTGGATCATCCATTACCAGTAAATCTTGTACATTGGATCATCCATTACCAGTTCATCCTGTACATTGGATCATCCATTACAAGTACATCCTGTACATTGGGTCATCCATTACCAGTACATATTGTACATTGGATCATCCATTAACAGTTCATCCTGTACATTGGATCATCCATTACCAGTACATCTTGTACATTGGATCATCCATTACCAGTACATCATGTATACTGTATTATCCATTAGCAGTATATCAAGTATATTGGTTCATTCATTACTGGTACATCCTGTACATTGGACCATCCATTACATGTACATCCTGTACAATGGATTCCTCGACCAGTACACCCTGTTCTTTGGATCATCCATCACCAGAACATCCTATACATCGGATCATCCATTACCAGTACATCCTGTACATTGGATCATCCATTACCAGTACATCCTGTACATTGGATCATCCATTATCAGTACATCCTGTACATTGGATCATCCATTACTGGCACATCCTGTTCACTGGATCATCCATCACCAGTACATCCTGTACATTGGATCATCCATTACCAGTACATGCTGTACATTAGATCCATTTACCAGTACATCCTGTACATTGGGTCATACATTACCAGTGCATCATCATATCACTAATTAACTAATTTTAATAATTATTAGTAAGAAATCTTCCCCACCCCCTTATTTTTTCATTGACAACCTACATGACAACAGTATGGATAGGTATTGGAGCATGTTGTAACTGTACTGTTAGCAGACGTATGATCCCTCCTTGGCCCTTAAACATCACCTTATGTTATTGGGTGCATTTCATGATTATATGGGTTTACTCAATAAAAAAAAACTGGGTGAATAGAGGTCAGGTGTCCAGTAACTCCGGTCACCTGTGTATTTTTAAATTTTCTCAAGAAAAGAAACTTGACAGACGTCCTCCTAGCTAAATTTACTCGACAAAATAGAAGGAGCGTGTTTTTTGGGGGTTTTTTTTTAGCATGCATCCATTTAAAATTGTTCGTTTTGAAAAGGTTTCCATGTGTTACAGCGAGTGTTTGGCGGTGGGGCAGGGAGTCCTATAGAATTTGCTATTATTACAGTCTCAACAAGAGTGGTCTAGATGGCAGTATGCGGCGGGTAATTGAAACTCGTGCTGATCGCGGCAGTTTTCAAGTGGAAAATATCCCCTCTGGCACAAAAGATAATATTGACAATTAAAATGCTGCCAGCTATGAAATGAAAACTGGAGAGCCAGGGCCATCATTGTGAAGCTTAGAGTCGGTGACCTGCAAGTTAAAATTTTTACGCTCGTAAAAGCGCTGTACTTTACAGTACATATTCCTTATGTAGCAGCAGATCGATAAAAATCTCTCATAAGAGAATGTTTTATTTGTTCATCTTATTTAGTTTAAAATATATATGAGCATGAACAACATGTAGCTTAATGAAGCAGATCACATTCATTTTTTAACAATCAACCTTTAGTGATAACTTGTTGGGCTAAGCTATTGAGAGAAATGGTGAAATAAAAACGGGGTCACCATACAATATTGCATCATTTGTGAATCTACCCTATACATTGTACATGTAGCTGCATGTATCCTTGGTTGAGTGCATGTAGGTGAAAGAGCCCATTTTAAGTTTAAAGCTCAGTAGACTAATTTGTCACAGTCAAATATTCTTTAAATCACCACATGAAACAGAATTGATATAATTCTTGTGAAATTTGGAATAAAAACTTGGGGTCACCATATTTTTTGATACATGACAGCAGTTTAACAGATAAAATGGAGCCTTTCAAGCCCTATCCAAGAGGGGGAAGGGATGGGGAATTGGGATGAACGTGGGAAAATACTCATGGGGATCATCAACAAGGCATTAAATGTAAGGCTGCCTTTATTTGCTGGAAATGATTTGGTATGAATTATTTCAGGGTATCAAAGGTATAATCTCTATCCTAACAAGAATCCTTCAACATCAAACCATTGAATATGACAGGTCCACTCTTTGTCAAACAGATTTCACTTTGGAATGACTATGAAAAGGTATAAATGGCTCTGTTGTGGCAGGTATCAATATATTTTGTTAACTTTTATCCAATCAAGAGGTGCTTGCCTGGCTACTATTGTTAGGAAATTTAGCCTGTTTTGAAAAAAGTACTAATGTTAAATTAAACCTTTTATAATGCATAAATAGCTCAGCTTGAAATAATGTAAGATGTCTTAAATTCCACTGGTACACAGAGGTTCATATAGACATCAAAATATTCTCTTTTTTTCTCGCTGAATTGAGTTTTGTCAAATCGATATTCAGTTCTTCTAGCATTTTACCCCTTTCGTGTGTAATATTCTAATACATTAGCAATACCATTTTTGCCAGAATTGAGTTTTTCATAAGTTTACTATTATTCTTGGCTTCTCTATTGAGTTTTTACCCCTCGGCCAACTTTGGCCTAGGGGTATTGTCGTCATCATGTACGGCTGTCCGTCCGTCCGTATGTCCGTCCGTCTGTTACCGCGATATCTACAGAACCGTTTCATGCATGGCAACCAAACTTGTTACATCTATTTATCTTCACGTAAATCAGAAGCCTATCGAAAATGAGTCATCTCGGACAATATTTTGCAGAGTTATGCCCCTTTTTACAAATAAAAATCCATTTATAATTTGTTATTGTGATAATTTCAGAACCGTTCCATATACAACATTCTAACGTGATACAGTTGTTTCTCTTGACCTGAACTAGATGCCTATCGAAAATGAGTCGTGTCAGAAAGTATTTTGCAGAGTTATGCCCCTTGTCTAATAAAATCCACTAATTCTTATGTTAAGTTTGCATATAATTTCTATATCATGTTTGTATACTATCACATTTATTTATTGATTGGATGACTGATTTATTGATTTATTCTCTTACACAATGCGAAGAATGCCTGCAAATCTGTTTTGAAAATGACACTAGACAGTCCTCGCCATGAAAGGCGAGCGATCGCTCCCCTTCTCCTCCACACACGCCCAGAGGTCGCAAGGCGAGCGATTCGTCGCTCCTCCAAATCCGAGAGAAAAATATTTATTTCTTCAGTCTATATCGGCAGTATTTTATGCACCTTTCACTGGTTTTTGTGGTTGCGGTTTCGATTTGCAAAGGAAGCAGAAGTAAGACAACTGTCATGCGCAGTAGAACAACGCGACGTCACCGGCTCGTAACCTGGTAACAGTCGTCAGTTGGCAAGACTGGTGATCTCCAATTTACATCCTGATCTATCCCACGGTTCACCGCGCGACATACTCAACCGTATGCCCAGCGATGCACTGTGGGATAGATGAGGATTAATTTGAAGATCGCCAGTTTTGCTGTCAGTTGGCGGTTTTCCTTGACTTGCGATGTTGTATCCCTTCTTGCGTTTCATTGAAGTTTTCCACATCATTGTTGGCATTACCATGGCAGAACAGAGTCATACCGGCAGTACAAAACAACTTAAAGGGAACCGGGTAGAACTGAAAACTTTCAAAAGCTGGGGCACGGCGGTTCAGTTACATATCGGTTACAGAACAGTGGAGGCAGACAGTCGGCAGTATGTCAACTATATATGGTGCAAGTTGTGTGCAAGTTTTGAAGACGTGACTTGAAAATAAGTATGTATTAATTGCGACTTGGATCAAATATAAATCAAACACTCGTGTGGAGTATTTTATGTATTGTCTTATTTATTGCAAGATTCAAAGGAATACCAAAATGTCTGCTAAAATAACACTGCTCGCCTTAGGTGAGCAATCACCCGCCCCAAGCATCCCAGGAGAGCGATTTCTAGATGAGCGATCACTCGCCCATCCAGATTAAGGAGAGCGATCTGGCACTCTCCCACCATTTTGCTCATGGCGAGGACTCCTAGATGCCTATCGAAAATGAGTCGTGTCAGAAAGTATTTTGCAGAGTTATGCCCCTTGTCTAACAAAATCCACTAATTCCTATGTTAAGTTTGCATATTATTTCTATATCATGTTAGTATACTATCACATTTATTTATTGATTGGATGACTGATTTATTGATTTATTCTCTTAGACAATGCGAAGAATGCTTGCAAATCTGTTTTGAAAATGACATACATGTGCCATTTGGTATACATGTACTGTACACTTACACCAGGGGTAAATATTTCTTCCCACAGGCCAATCAATTGGTAGAGACACCCTTACATTATAATAGCTGGGGTTCAGAGCCGAGGGGTTTCGATAGCGCAGCTTCATGTTGAGTGAATTTTACAGCCTATTCACGGTAGTAAGATGTGACTTCTATGAACCCCTGGTACTGTGTTGAAATCTTCAGTTTACATTTCATAATGTTATTGTTATAAAGCATATTGATTTATCTGTTCCTAATGTGTCATACATGTACTAGGCATGGCCAATGATTATGTACAGCGATACACTGAATGATTAATTGTATTGTTGATAGTCGATCACGCCAACCAAAACCATTCAACTACTATCTCTTTTACTTATACTTTATAATAAGAGATTCATTCTTTTTCCTTCCAGTCTGAAAATCAATACTCATTGCTGGGAAATCTGAATTTTCCCGTCTTCGTTTTTATTATTCTCTGCGCGTTTCCAAAACGTGAAGAGAAACGCATGCAGGTTCTTCTTCAAAGGATCATTCACTCGACTAAATTTACACAGAAATATGAACAGTGCCAAAAAAATCAATGAGTAATATGTGGAAAAGTGGATGTTAACAAATAAAAGGCCTTCGTCACAGTGCTTAGAAGCTTCCAGTCTTTGCCTAACAAGCTGGAAGTAAACCGGCTTGTAGCATTGAAATGAGCATCAGGCAAGGATCCACTCATTATTGTAAAGGGTGAAAAATTGACCTTAATTGAAAATAATGATAAATGGGATATGATACTTGTAGTGGTTTGTGTAAAGTTAACAGGGAGTTATGTTTACAATATTATTAACAATGATATTAATACATGAACATTCACATTTACATGTATCTGCTCAAAGTTGGAAATTATAGTCTTTAAAATTAATATTTGTCTATAAAAAAATGTGTTACATTTACACGTAGATGCAAGTATTCACCAATCTGACCCATGTATCATTTCACTGGTCAATAACATAATATCAAATACATGTGATTGAGGAAACATTTATTTCTTTCCTATACACAGACCATATTGTATAATTCATCATCTTTGCTTCTAAATGGGCTGTTTTGTCTAGGTCACTGCATGCACGTGGTGTTTTCCTAATAACGATGATCTCGTTTATTAGAAATTGTTTAATTTAGATAAATGGTAGACGTTTCTGCGCGCGCCTAAATGGTCAAATTGATTTATTTTCCTTTAATTTTTGCTTCGTCGCTCTTCCGCCTGAATAGCTCAATGGGTTTTTCGCTGGCTTCCCCCTTCTCCAGTTTCTAGAGTGTTTGACATTTATTGAAAAATTTATATGAAATTCCACGGCTTCTATGCTCCTGTCTGGTATTTTCAATATATAGTTTTAGCCGAATGTGTGCATGCTGGGTCCATATTAATTTCACCACATTGATACTGTATTTCATCTGTCAACTTAGCCTATACTTAATTTCCATGTAGAAACCATTTTGTGGCATAATTTTATACAACCGGAAAACTCTTGTTTCAAGTCCTACACAACACAGTCCTGTATGTAAATGTGCACCTGAATTCAATTTGCCACCTGCAGTTGAATAATTATGCTATAGGCCTTCAAACTTTATGCGATGGTGCAGGGATCTACTACATGTACATGTACCAGAGGGCTGTAATGGGGTGACAATGTGAATAACAACAATTTAGTACCTCCGAATGTCAGATTTGATGATTATATTAAACCCATGCAGTAAGGCTAAATAAAACTAATCTCCAGCTTCTCCTGGACATTTTTTCTTAAAAAAAAAGATGAGGAAGAGAGGTTTTTTTTAAAGTTTTTTTTTTTTTTAATCGCACGGACCAATCCACCTTTTCTGGCAAACCGATAAGTTTAATACAATTTGCATGAAATCAAAAATGTTCTTTGAGCTACTTGAAGAGTCCACCTTTCAACACTACTACATGTACATGTATTCCTTCAGATAAAACAAGAATCACACTGGCTCTGCGTTCAAGAACATTATTTTGGCAATTAAGCTTCCAGAGGGAAATGTGTAAAAAATGAAAAAAGCAAAGAAATTGTTATAAAAATATATATATTTTGCTGTAGGCAGTAAAAAGATTCGGCACGATGCTAAAAAAAATGATGAGGTATTTCCTGTGAATCTAGAAATCTATTTTTCAGCATAATTTATACTTTCCTCTTACTTCTCACCTATTTAAATGAAGGGTGTCGCTAAGGCCATTCTAAACAAAAAATGTGTTTACTGTAACGCAATTTGAAAAAGGTGGGCAGGTAGGTACATGTAGGTAGGGATATTTTTTTTTTGCCTTTTTTTTTTGCGCCTTTTGTGAGAAACTGGATTCTCATTGGCTCAGTTTGCGAGAATCCAAAGAATCCAAATTTCCCGCACCCAGCGTTTCGTGACCAGTCACCATTTTTGCCAGTGCTGGTTACTGCGCAACTAGATACGAGCTTCTCAATGGGAAAAATTGAAATTGCCTTATTTATTCTCAGGAGTGTGGTTAGCACACCTAAAATCGCACGCCTTAAATTAGTTCAGGCGAGTGGTTGGTTATCTCCATTGATGAGCGGTATTCAACCTAAACATTTTTTCTATGTGGTAAGTATACATGTATATACTCTGAATCTTATTTTTTGTATATTGCATATGAGAAACAAATAATTTGGGACTGTCATGACTGTCTGCATTGCAAGACAAAAGATATAAATAAAATCTGGCCACCTGCCCCATTTCCTGTCAAGCAGTTGATGTTAACGTAAAACAAACAATTATTATTAATGAGCCTTATAAAGAGTAGGCCTGACAGTTTACCATGGATTTATAACAGATATGCAAAAACATTAAAAAATAAGGAAATTCCTGATATTTTTGTCTCACATATTTTTTATTTAATACCGCGATGTTTTTTACAGTGAAAGATCTAAATTACAAACAAAAATTCAGAAGTCACAGACATAAGCAAGAAGTGCAGTACCGTTAAATTTAAAATCTTGACTTCAAATAAACTGACTTCTAAAGAAATGCGTGTTTTCAACGTAAAGGGTCGACCGCGTTGTTGTTGTTCATGACAAGTCTCATGCAGGCAATGTCTGATCCAGTCATTGGAAACGATCCAGTTTTATTTTCATAAATTTCTTACCGCTTAATTCTACTTCTCCTGATGTGCTGTTTCAGGGTAAATTGTTTGTCATTCTAATTATGAATGAATCCGAATCAAAATTATCTGCTAAATAAACTCCAAACGTCTCAGGTTTTCATTTTCACGCTCGTGTACTTTCTGTTTGATGACCGCGTGTTAGAATTCACACTCGCGCCAGTCGGGAACCTTAACAGAGAGCATTCATTCTTCCAAAAAATAAACGAGCAAAGGTTTCCGAGGTGTAGTTTGCGCGTTACGTCATCAAAACATGTGAAGAAGCCCCGCCACTCCGTTTTGCATCGTCGAAATTCTACCCTGGACAGAGTAAACTCCCCTTACGGGATGCGCGAGGAGTTATTCCCCTTGAAACAGACATTTTTACAGGTTCGCGAAAACGTAAAAAAAAATATGCCGGACAATTTTTTTTTGCACAGCTACGTTTTTTTCGGGTCGGTCGGGTTACGGTAAACGTAAAAAATATTTTGAATGGCCTAAGGGGATCCCCTCTCTTAGCCCAAAACATAGGTTATTCTCTTATATTGGATATCTCACTACAGAGCCCTCTAATAAGTAAGCATAGGAAACGAACCCCTCTCAAGAAATCCTGGTGACGCCATTGTAAATTTATGTATCACAATATATTTTGATTCGCATTTTTGTCTGTTATATTGTGAGTAGTTCAATTGACCTCCTTCCAAAGTGGGACACTATAAAATATACCCTTAGTACCACTGAAGTGGGATATATTCAGGACTGAAAAACATCTGATCAATCACCTCAACTGGACCCGACTCCAAATCCCATCTCATGTGGAATACTTACATGTAATACTTTGCAAAGTCAGTAGGATCAAAGTGTGACACTACAAAACTATCACCTCATTAGGATCAAAGTGTGATACAAGGAAACTGGATCACACCAGTACAAGGATCAAAGTGGGATATTACAAAACATATCACCCCCTGTAGTATCGAGCTGCTACTACAAAATACATGTATATAACCCCTGTAGTATCAAGATGGGATACTACATGCACAAAACATATCACATCGGTAGGATCAAATGGTACTACATGCACAAAACATATCACATCAGTAGGATCAAAGTGGCACCACATGCACAAAACATATCACATCGGTAGGATCAAAGTGGTACTACATGCACAAAACACATCACATCAGTAGGATCAAAGTGGTACTACATGCACAAAACATATCACATCGGTAGGATCAAAGTGGTACTACATGCACAAAACACATCACATCAGTAGGATCAAAGTGGCCCCACATGCACAAAACATCACCTCAGTAGGACCAAAGTGGGATACTACAAAACATATCACCTCCATAGAATTAACGTGGGATACTACAAAACATATCACCTTCATAGAATTAATGCGGGATACTACAAAACATATCACTTCCATAAGATCAAAGTTGGATACTACATGTACAAAACATATACATGTACCTCAGTAGGATCAAAGTGAAATACTACAAAACATATCACCTCCATTAGGATTATAACGTGAGATACTGCTAAACATATCACCTTCATTAGGATTATAACGTGGGAATCTGCTAATTGTATCACTTCAGTAGGATCAAAGTGAGATACTACAAAACATATCACCTCCATTAGGATTATAACGTGAGATACTGCTAAACATATCACCTCAGTAGGATCAAAGTGAAATATTACAAAACATATCACCTCCATTAAGATTATAACGTGAGGTACTACAAAACATGAGTAGTGTGACTAATGTCACAGGACCTACGAAGTAGGGTTTGGTATGATTTAAGTGTGTACCTATATCGACGGACTATTTCCATGATCGTCGTTGTCAATCTAATGAACTTATTTTTATTATTTATCGAAGAAATAATTGATTTTTTCCTGTGGGGGGAGATTGGGGTACACTGGGACAATTTTCACCTTTTTGCAAAAATCACTGTTAATATTGTCCTGTAGTGTAGTCTTCTATACTCTCGTTATAACTTATAGTTAGCATGACATAGTCATGCAAAAAATTCTGAAATATCTCTTATACTTTTCTCCAGAATTCGATTTTAAAAACGTAAAAAATGTGTCCCAGTTTGCCCCACTATGGGGTACACTGGGACACCCACTGGGGTGCGATGGGACAATAATCAAAATACATGTTATATCAAGTATATACTAAAATGTTTCATAGGAGTTTAAAAGATTCAACAGCGATGGTTAAGTTAGTTGCTATTTCAGATCCCTGCTTCATGTAAAATATTTCCCCGGGCTCAAATTTGAGGGAAAAAATATTTTGTATGATTTTCATTCCAACGAAAGCAACTAACTTTGAAAGTGTTAGTAAAACTCATCAAATCTGATAGGGTTAGCAATTATTATAATCTAGGAAACAGAATAATGCATTTTGATACCATTTTAGGATCAACGGAAATTTCACCATTTGATTACTATTGTCCCAGTGTGCCCCAGCAAAAGTGTCCCAGTCCGCCCCAGGTGTATGATATTTTCCATTTTATGAAAAAAACTAATACATACATCTGAGATAATAAATCTTCTTAATTTAAATTGTACCTTTGTCCATCCTTTCTCATTAGTAACAAAACAGCCATGAAGTACTGCTGAAAACTTGGTATGACAAAATATCATCCTTACTCCTCAGAATTTACTAGGACTGCTCAAAAACAGTTTTTTTGCTCGTATTTTTTTACCAATGATAGTTTTTATATGTAATCAATATAGGTGTTGTATGGGGGTAGTAGCTTTCTGCTGATAATACTGTAATGTGCTTCCTGTACTTAACAAAGGAGCTAGACGGCTTGTCCCACTGTGCCCCATGTCCCACTGTACCCCAATCTCCCTACAGCAGGTGGAGATCGAGACTAAATTTTCAAACTCACATCGCGCTTCTTGGGGAAATCCATGCGGGCCGCCATATTTTAGCATGGTTTAAGCCCACAGCGTATTGGTTTTGCGCAGAAAGTTTTCTTCCTGTTTCCGGTTTCGCGGTAGTCGACCGGCGTCCCCCCAAAAATGCCTGGATTGATCCCTAAATTTCATCAAAAGTAGGTCAGCTCAGAACTTGCTGGTAACAGTCCCCTAATGCACGTTCATGCCAAAAGTCAACATTCTAATGTCAACGGTTCTCCTTATTTTGCCGACGAAAGTATTCGGATGGACTGACTCACTCATTACCGGACAATTTGCAAATGAGAGCCTACTTCGTAGGAACATATATCACCTCACTCAGTAGGATGAAAGTGGGACCATGCACTCATCACTAAGAGTGGAATACTTGGAACCTTACAACCTCTCTGTGATCAAAGTGGAAGTCCAGATCTTTTTTATCTGACTGGCTTGGGAATGGCACCCCCAAAACCTTATCACTTCAGCAAGGATCACAACTTGGGACTCAAATGCCTGTTCTTATCAGTATGGATGGATGATCTTGGGCATTCCATCCCCATGGTATTAAAATGAAAGAGTTAACATGTTTACCCAGTAAGGATCAGGATAAGGTATGTAAACCTTGTAGATTTGCAAATTGCAAATTTCACTACATGTTCAAAAGCAGCACTTTGGACATCCTTATACATGATCCCCATAACTGATTGTCTATCATGTGATACAGTATGGTCTATTTCATAATATTCTCTGACTGAGAGTGAAAATTATAAATCAGAGATTTTGCACGAATAATAAATTCAGTGACATTTCCCATAATACTCTATGCTTGCAGTTAAGCATGTGCATGCATGCCAAAACTGCCTCAATATCTAAGCCTTTGAGAGCAAAATTTTGAATTGATGTTTGTCTTTCAGATCTCGGCTATTGCGTATAATTTCATTGCGTTGAAATGAATTTTAGCAAGGTAAATATTAGCTGAACATTATTGGATGGGTGTCACGTTCAGTGGAGATGTGAGACTTGAGGTTACTCCAAACTGAAACTAATCAGCATGTTTATAGCAGTATAAAAAGAGCAATTACAGGTGCTGTGTGTCTGACCAAACTCGGAGCATGCATCCATATATGGTAATGTTGATGAAGCCAGAACATGCATGTAAGTGGGAAGTTTAACCTCAGTTGTGTACATGTAGCTTTCTCTGCTATAATTATGCTTAACAGGGAGGAACTGTCTATGGGGTTCACAGGAATAACTCTACATGATCCCTTTGTGTGAAGCGATACAACAGATTGAGACTGTGCTGTTATTTTCTGCCTTATAGATTGGATAGGGAGGGGGCGGAGGGGGTTAGTGAAGTTGTAATGGGCCGGGTGTTTGTTTGGGGTGTTCATTAATGAATTCATGGAGTACTTCTCTTAGAATATGGCTCTCTGTTTTGAGAAAATAACTTGTTATTTGTTCATTCATCCACTTAATTTACATCCAAATGATATGACCTGGCGATTAAACGATTAAACATGGCGAGGGTGCATGGTTAGGCCGGCTGTGTTGGTACCTGTGTTTCGGGTCAGCCGCCCGCATTGAATTTACCGATATTACGTGTGTATGGTGTAACATGCGCGTTGATTATTTCTGAACAATCCTGTATATTTCAAACTTGACGACGGGTAATTAGGCCCTTCAATTCAGCAATTTGACCACGTGAAACGATCACAATGCTACGTACATGTAGGATATTCCATTCCTTTTCTTCCGTTAAAAGCCTATACAAAGCCAAGATAGAACAAATTTGAATGAGGGTGTTGTGAAAATTATAGGGGCCTATACGAGACATACAGGGGCAACACAGTAATTAACACACAAACCCGTAATACGGCAACGTATTTTTGAAACCCCCTCCGATTGCCTCTTGCTGGTGAACGGTGCATCCCCACACACAGCTGAATCTGGGCTTCAGAAGGGACAAAGTATCCCCCAGGCAGGCAATTCTATGTTGTTACAGACGATCTCATTTGCATATGAATACGTGTCATTTCTAGTCTGGGTGAAACTTGCATGCTGCACGTGACCTCGTTTACAAGGCATCACCACTCTGCACAAGTGCAGGTAATTGCCTCTGCTGGTAACCTAATCATCCCGCACACCCCTATCCTGACTTTGGATTCTTCCATTTCGCGTGGTTTTGTCTGAAGGATAAGCTGTGAAGCGTGGCAAAGACTATTAAAACAAATATGCTGTGCAGGAACTTCACAGCTGCACATGCTAAAAGTAAACGCCTATAAACACATTCCTACACCTCCAGGTAAATGGGGACACAGATTGTTACATTGATGAGGGGAGTCCGGACTCAAAACAATGTAGCCATTGACAATTTAAATATCAAAGGAGAGCCTGTCAATGCTTGGATTTTCAGTTGGAAATTGAGGGGCTCTGAGGGGTTATACTATTACGTCGTGCGATATGAACATTTCAAGTTTGTTTCATATAAAGTGGACTTTAATGTTGATAATAATAAAAATACGGCATGTTTCTTGTACATGCTATTAGATATGTTTGTGATCTTCATGTTTTAATGCACAAACAAATAATGCTTGAGAAATGTACTCCAGATTTCTTATCGATCATCCAGAGCTTTATTGATCAAAATACGATAATAAAATCAAAGTTATATGTACATGGCTTTTCGTGATGGCCACTTTCGACGTCAAATAATGGTCGGTTGATTATTGTCCGCTTCACCTAAAAATATAACGAATAACAAGGTGTGTAATAAATTGAAACGATAATGTTAAACTGAGGTTTCAAATGCTGTTGTGTCAGTGATACTGCCTGCCAGGAAAATCTAGAATGGTGTGCAGAAAAAGCCACGTAGACGTATGCGAATGCATCATGCTTTTCCCATACGGAGAATCTAGTTGCTGTGAAGAAATCGGATGCAATTCACTAGCACACACATTACAACTTGATATCCCGGAGAACGTCACCGACAAAGTTTGAACTCTGTCCCCTTCCAGGGCCTCATGTGTAGCGGCCCAAGCGCCTCACACAGCCTCACACACGATCAATACAGTGCAGGTCGGAAAGGTCAAAGAGGGACAGCGAGGGGTTTACCATATACGATGAACAAATATATTAACATTGAAGATCTGTTAAATTTGCTACTCAAAATAATAATGTGTGACTTTCCATCACAACGAAGTCTTTATTTACGTCTTATACTTCTAGTAATTCAAATGGGCTTAATTCAGCAACTTTTCCATCATAAGGAAGTCTTTATTCGTCAATCAAATTTCTTCAAAATACGAACATTTCAAGGAGCATAACTCATTCACTTGTTCACAAAATTCACCCGATTATTGTATCGTTCTTAACGATGTTTGGTCGCATCAGTATTGCGATATTTCTTTGCCGAAGTTTTATATAGTTCTCGTTTTCTTCAAAAAAAAAAACAAGAAAAAAAAACAAGAAAAAAACACGAAAGCTCATGCAAAATAAATACAGTGCAGTCTCAAAAGTGCTGCCTTTTTGAGTGTTTTTTGTTCTAATAAGAATCTATACCATAGCTGTACTGTGAGCCCTTCAGCAAATTCTGACGGCTATCAATAAGCCATACTGATTTGAACGCTCGAAAAAGAACGTTCATGACTATTATTATGGACGGCCTTCCCTTACAGACTTGAGGTGTACACCTCAAGTTGAGGTGTAGTCGAGGTGTACCTGAGGTGTACACCTCAACTTGAGGTGTAGTTGAGGTGTACCTGAGGTGTACACCTCATTTTCTTTTTCAAGGTGTATACACCTCAAGTACACCTCATGGACTTTGAAAAAATATTTTTGTAATTTACCTACATCTCAAGTACACCTTATGAACTTTGCCAAAATATGCATGTACCTCAAGTACACCTCTGGAACTTTGTCAAAATATACGTGTAATCTACCTACACCTCAAGTACACCTCATGGACTTTGTCAAAAATAGATATGTTATATACTACACCTCAAGTACACCTTATGGACTTTGCCAAACTATGCATGTACCTCAAGTACACCTCTGGGACTGTCAAAATATACTTCAAATTTGTGTACACCTCAAGTTTACCTTGGCTTCCCATACAGATTTCACTGCCCATCAACATGATCAACTAAATGTTTTATTTATATTTTAAAGTACATTTCTTAGTTCATTTAAGCGCTATATTTTAAAATAAATCAATAAATGGGTTGGCTAACTGTAAATCTCATACACCCTCTATGAATAAAAGAACCACTTGACAGGTCATACCTTGTTTTCCAGTTTACAATACATAAAATCTACTTCTGATATTTCTTGTGTCACCTGCATATACATTCTCAGCTGGAGCTCTTCTTTAATTATTTTCTTAATACTTTTTATACGCCCGTCAAATTTGACGGGACGTATTATGGTATGGCGTCGTCCGTCCGTCCGTCCGTCCGTCCGTCCGTCCGTCCGTCCGTCCGTCCGTTAACTTTTCTCGTCAACGCAACTCGTCCTAGAGTTTTCAGTGGATTCTTTTGATATTTGGTCCACGTGATCGGTACCATGTGTAGATGTGCATGAACTTTTTTCGGCCCGATTCGACGTTTTCTTGAGTTACTCCCCTTGATTTTGGTCTGAAATCCTTGTATTTGGTACCTACTGTCTTCGTCAACGTAACTCGTCTCAGAGTTTTCAATGGATTCTTCTGAAATTTGGTACACATGATCGATACCATGTGTAGATGTGCACGAACTTTCTTCGGCCCGATTCGACGTTTTCTTGAGTTGCTCCCCTTGATTTTGGTCTGAAAGCCTTGTATTTGGCACCTACTGTCTTTGACAACGCAACTCGTCCCAGAGTTTTCAATGGATTCTTCTGAAATTTGGCACACATGATCGGTACCATGTGTAGATGTGCATGAACTTTTTTCGGTCCGATTCGATGTTTTCTTGATTTACTCCCCTTGATTTTGGTCTGAAATCCTTGTATTTGGCATCTACTGTCTTCGTCAACGCAACTCGTCCCAGAGTTTTCAATGGATTCTTCTGAAATTTGGTACACATGATCGGTACCATGTGTAGATGTGCACTAACTTTTTTCGACCCGATTCGACATATTCTTGAGTTACTCCCCTTGATTTTGGTCTGAAATCCTTGTATTTGGCACCTACTGTCTTCGTCGTGAATGCAACTCGTCCCAGAGTTTTCAAATGGATTTAAATTTGGTACACATGATCAGTATCATGTGTAGATGCGCATAAACTTTTTTTCGAACCAATTCGATGTTTTCTTGAGTTACCCCCCTTGATTTTAGTCTGGAATCCTTTTATTTGGCACCTACAGTCCTACTGAACGAAACTCATCCTAGGGGTTTCATTGCATTCTTTTGAAATTAGGTACCCATGATTGGTGCCAAGTGCACATGTGCACAAACTTTTTTCAAGTTGATTCAACAGTTTCTCGAGTTACTCCCCATGATTCTGGTCTGAAATCTTTTATTTGACACCTACTGTCCTCGTGAACGCAACTCGTTTCACACTATTCTATGGATTCTTTGAAATTTGGTACATATGATCGGTACCATGTGTAGATGCGCACAAACTGTTTTTGAGCTGATTCGATGTTTTCTTCAGTTACTCCCCTTGATTTTAGTCTGAAATCCTTGTATTTGGCACCTACTGTCATTTTGACCCCATTCATCAGGCTTATGAACTTATTTTTGCAGCTTATAGTAAGCCAAATTTTGTTTTAAAGTTACTGATGCATACATAAGCTCATAACCGGGGTTGGGGGAACATGCACCCCCACAGAGTAAGAGTAACTGGAGTTCTACCTGCTTCCACAAATACCGCTCCAGGCCCTTATGTCCCTCCCCCCCCCCCCTCCCCCGATCTGACTTCCAAACCTGCCTACACCACTTATACAACAATGATGGCTTATACATGTGCAGTATTATGACAATTGCAACAATACAAACAACATACAGTCCAGGCATGTTCATTTGTATGGTTAACCTTTGTCTATAACAAAATTCAAGAGATAAAAATGTTGTTTATCGACTGTATTTTTTACGGGCGTATTTTGGGTTCAATTGAACTCTTGTTAACTCTATGTCTCAGTTGGATGTTCCTGCCTTAGTCTAATATTCTATTGTAACATACACCAATTCAGTCTGACAGTTTGAAATAAGTACAGCCCTTGTTTAATTAACAAATAATAATTAACAGTGAGTGATACCTCATAAACTTTGTCAAAATATATACTTGTAATTTACCTACACCTCAAGTACATCTCATGGACTTTGCTAAAATATGCATGTACAAAAGTATACAAGTATGTACTTATACCTCATAATTTATCTACATCTCAAGTATTTCCTACACTCCACCGTAACAAGCTTGGCATGAACATAAGATACAGTTATCCACCTACACCCAAGATATATGGTGGACTTGGTGGAAAGGTTTGTCATGAAATTGAGCATAATATACCATCCACTTATTGTAAATAATTGCCAGCACAATCTTTTATTCATACTCGCTAATTACTCGTTTTGTATCCCAAAATAATGAAAATACTGTTATGCGATCACTTTCTAAATGATAAAAAATATACATACTCGCTAAATAGACAAAATATTGCTGAACGTGGCATTAAATTTAATTTTTTCTTTACATGTCTATGCTGGATCATCATTCTGGCATGAATGTTACTTTAAATTACCTACACCTCAAGTACACCTCATTGACTTTGTCAAAAAAACATGTACCTCACTTTTAAATTACCTACGTACACCTCAAGTACACCTCCTGAACTTCTAAACAACATGAAAAATGTTATGTAAACTCAATTTTTATTTTATTTTTATTATTATTTTGACACCAGGACACTAATACATCAAACTAAAACCTGCTGTAACATTCTTCTCTTCAAATTATCATAGCAATCAGTTAATGGGCACTGTTGTATAATTTACAGAGAAACTATTGTTAATCTCATGCAAACTTTGGCACCTGTGGATATGTTGTCAATCATCCAGATATATTTCCAAAATGGATATGTTAACTGTCACTTCCCAAATACATTGGTCCCTTGTATGCTTTTGCATTGGAATCCTCTGTGTGGCAATTGGGGCACTTAATTGTGAGCCAATGTTGAAGCTCCTTTATAAGTGTGGTGCTACCATTTTCCGACATACACAGTCACCTTCCCCTACTTTCAAGTTTGGCTGCTCATATGTTAGTTGTAGGCTTTGTAGCGAAAAATGCTGCAGCAAAGTTATTGTAGGAGGAGGATGGGGATCAATCTACTGAGCGGTGTTCACTAAAAAATGAGAATACAAATATGCCTGGTACCTATTTTCAATGGAGGTATGAATACATTTTTCAAAATTGGATATGCCTCAAGTACACCTCAGTTAGTACCTCACCTGAGGGGTACACCTCACCTGAGGGGTACACCTCACCTGAGGTGTACACCTCACTTGAGGGGTACACCTCACCTGAGGTGTACACCTCACCTGAGGTGTACACCTCACTGAGGTGTACTAATTTGCATATTTCGATACTCCTCAACTACACCTCATCTACTCCTCAACTACACCTCATCTACTCCTCAAATATACCTCATAATATCTGAGGGTACACCTCACAGGTACACCTCAACTACACCTCAAGTACACCTCAAAGCAGTAAGGGTTATTAGGCGATTTTGTGGGGAATTTACTAACCAAAGATCTAAAACTCGTATTTGGATTGGAGGGGGGTGGCAGTTAATGAAAAAATAACGTTCAAACATTTAGTCCAGCAAATCCAAGAGGCGGGAAATCAAATAATCGGTGATCCGGTACAACTTCCCAGCTCAAATGAAAATGTCAAAATCAAATATAATTTTTTTTGCTGCCGTGTTTTTTATTTCGTGTTGAGTTTATGATTTGTGTTGTGTTGACCTCCCTCCCTCATTGAATTTTCATCAGCAGCTGACCTGAAACAGGTTCAAACACAGTCGGCCTTACTCATTTACTTTGTTAACAAGAACTGTCATGGAAATGAATCATACAGGAAATATAAAGTTGATCAAAATGGAACTTTTCAATATTTTTGCAGAATTTTTACGAGAATTAATTTTTCGGAATTGTGTGTCATCATTCCAATGATATGCCCCTGTGCAAAACAATACACTCATATCAGGCATTCTGATTGAAGGTTCCTATTACACTCCCAAACCTCCCAGACACCTCAAGCTTTATCCATGTGTGCCATAGTAGCACACCTCGAAATTCAGCTTTATCTATTGGTGTGAATATAACAAGCCTGTTAATGCCATGCCTGGGGATTTTGAAGGACTGCATGCTATTAGCCCATGCTTGCCAATTTTGAAATCAGAAACCCTCCATATATATATGTTCTCGTATCATATTGGTGGCCGAGTGGTCCAAGGCGCTTTGCTGGTGACCGCTATAGCCTCACACTGCTGAACCGGCACGGGTTCGAGCCCAGCTGGTCCATGTGTGAAAGTTTGTCAGTTTCTTGCCGAAGGGCGGTGGTTCTCTCCGGGTACTCCGGTTTCCTTCATCAACCAACCTGACTGTCACCATATGTGTGAAACAAACTTGAGTGTGACATTAAGGCAAATTCCCTCCCTCCCTCATATCGCAGTCTCTCGCATTTGTAAACTTTGTGATAGCTGTTGATCACTCTCCTAGATTTTGTATTCACAAGAGTGGTCTCTGTATTGTGAGGGATTCAATCTTGTCGCTGTTACTCTTCAACATATTTTCACTTTCCAGGAGAATGATCAATAACTCTCCTGGATGGGAAGTTAGGTAAGTGATGGAGAGTGATCTTTGCTTCAATATGACTTAAATTCGAACTGGTTCTTTTGCATACATGTAACTGCCCTGCCATCTATTGGAGAAAGGGAGATAAATCTTGTCAAGTATAGTTGGCATTTAATCTGAGATTCCTGTGTATCGGGAGGCATACTACTCTTGTAGGATGCTGTACAGTGGCTGAAGATCAGGCGCCTGAATTAACAGTCGAGGCTATGTCCTTCATAATTTTCTATATCACAAGTGACTGTTATTATTGTATTTATTGCATTATATTGTCATGTCTTAACTCGGGTAAAAGCATTATTGAATAAAAAATCCATATATACTCTCAGTTTCTAAGTTGGTACGTTAATACTTTCAATGGTCAATGTAAAAAGATGTACGATTCTGACCTGGAATTTTCACCAATTCCACTGTCTGTGACTCGTCCAAATCATTTTGATTTTGTTAGATATATAAGAAGGAAAATGATATATACATTTATTTTAAGCCATTAGTAGTACTCCTGGTATATGTGTGATCTATGTGTTTCGGAATGAAATTAAACCCTATCTCGAAATTATGGTGTAATGTCTGGAGGAAATGAATTGAAAACCAGTTGGAACAGGATCAAAGTAAATGTCGGTTGCATTGACAAATTGAATTTTTCTCGCAAAGGTTAGTCGGCGGTATGGATATTTTATTATAGACAGGAATATCCATTATTTATCAAGTCTGTCTGGAGCATGCATTAAACATGACCGAGCTTTCCAAATAAAAATGTCCGATCTCGATTTTCAGTTCCCAATTAAACCAGAAAGAGGAATCCTGGCGGGGATAAATTCTTTTCTCTTGGCATGTAAAAAATCTCAATTAGGTCATTCCATCCTCCGTCTAAATCACTGGAACCTTGTAATTTAAATGCTCCAGATATTAACCCACCTCATTTACAGTTTCTACTCTCGACCCACATATATATGTATACATATATATATATATATCGGCGACTGACTTCAAAACCCTATAGACATGGTACCTAAACTGGCAGTATTCATATTGGGAGCATATTAAAATCTTGACATTTAGTTCCATATGCCTAAACTCTGGTCTTTGGTCTAACCTTTATCGCTGGAGCAGTCGATAATTTTTCCCGAGTTACAAGGCTCGAGGCTCATAGATGGATTATGGCAGGTCGTCTCAGTTTCAAACCTTTGTCTGAAGTGGGAACGATGTAGTGATATGGTCGACGCTTGGCCAGCATCATTCTTCACTGTTGCCGAGTAACATAAAGATGTGAATAATTTAACAAGAAGATGGAATTATGAATTTATCTGGTCATACTACATGTACATGTATTGGGGCCTCAACAGTTGTGAAATGGCAATTTATATCAATTTTTTTAGGCCAGCAAATTGAATAATTAGAGACGGCCCAAGTCTACGCTGAGGCTAACCTGTAATATATTAAAATCTCCTATATTCCAACAATTTTAGTGTTTAAGCTGTTGTAATCGTGAACTCTTCCCATGCCACCCCCACTGTCCTTGGTGGCGATAATGAGACTGGGACTGGACAGTGTTAAGAAAATTTGTCGTTTGGTAATGACATCAGACTGCTGATGGATGGTGTTGAGAACATTGCTAATTGGTAACTTGAACATTAGTGATAGTGTTGAGAACATTGATGGATTGTAATTAGAATAGTGCCGGTTGGTAATTGGAGCAGTGCTGGATAGTGATTAAAACACTGGCATTCGGTAATGGGAGTCATGCTGGATAAGGTTGTGAACATTGCTGGTTGCATGGTAATGGAGCACTTCTGGGTACAGTTGTGAACAATGCTGGTTGGTAATGGAGCACTTCTGGATAGAGCTGTGAACAATGTTGGTTGGTAATGGAGCACTTCTGGATAGAGTTGTGAACAATGCTGGTTGTTGATGGGAGCAGTTCTGGATAGAATGTGAACAATGCTGGTTGGTAATGGAGCACTTCTGGGTAAAGTTGTGAACAATGCTGGTTGTTGATGGGAGCAGCTCTGGATAGAATTGTAAACATTGCTGGTTGTTGATGGGAGCAGCTCTGGATAGAATTGTGAACATTGCTGGTTGTTGATGGGAGCAGTTCTGGATAGAATTGTGAACATTGCTGGTTGTGATGGGAGCAGTTCTGGATGGAATTTTGAGCATTGCTGGTTGTTAATGGGAGCAGCTCTGGATAGAATTGTGAACATTGCTGGTTGTTAACCCTTTCACTGTTTAACCTGTGTTCACCTGAATTCTGTACACTTGGCTGTGTCGTCCATGCTTTGATGTCGAAATAGAGGAAATGGTATTTGGGGATCTGCCAGTAACGATGGAATTCCCTTTTCATTTGATCAGCGTGTCTCTTAATGCATAGAAATATGCCCGCCAAAGTAACGGCACTGTCATAGAACGACTACAAACATTGACGTACGCTGCACGTCACAAACAGAATGAGAAGAGAAAGCAGTGACGTGAACCGTGAAAAGGTTAATGGGAGCAGTTCTGGTTAGAGTTGTGAACATTGCTGGTTGTTAATGGGAGCAGTTCTGGATAATGTTGATGAACATTGCTGGTTTATAAATGGGAGCAATGATGGATAGGGTTAAGAACATTGCTGGTTAGTAATGGGAGCAGTGCTGGATAGGGTTGAGAACATTACTGGTTAGTAATGGGAGCAGTGCTGGCTAGCATGAGAACATTGCTGGTTAGTAATGGGAGCAGTGCTGGATAGGGTTGAGAACATTACTGGTTAGTAATGGGAGCAGTGCTGGATAGGGTTGAGAAGATTGCTGGTTGGTAATGGGAGCAGTGCTGGCTAGCATGAGAACATTGCTGGTTAGTAGTGGGAGTAGTGCTGGATAGGGTTGAGAAGATTGCTGGTTGGTAATGGGAGCAGTGCTGGCTAGCATGAGAACATTGCTGGTTAGTAATGGGAGCAGTGCTGGATAGGGTTGAGAACATTACTGGTTAGTAATGGGAGCAGTGCTGGATAGGGTTGAGAACATTGCTGGTTGGTAATGGGAGCAGTGCTGGCTAGCATGAAAACACTACTGGTTGATAACGGGAGCAGTGCTGGATAGGGTTGAGAACATTGCTGGTTGGTAATGGGAGCAGTGCTGGATAGGGTTGAGAACATTGCTGGTTAGTAATGGGAGCAGTGCTGGCTAGCATGAGAACATTACTGGTTAGTAACGGGAGCAGTGCTGGATAGGGTTGAGAACATTGCTGGTTGGTAATGGGAGCAGTGCTGGCTAGCATGAGAACATTGCTGGTTGGTAATGGGAGCAGTGCTGGATAGGGTTGAGAACATTGCTGGTTGGTAATGGGAGCAGTGCTGGCTAGCATGAGAACATTACTGGTTGGTAATGGGAGTAGTGCTGGATAGGGTTGAGAACATTGCTGGTTGGTAATGGGAGCATTGCTGGCTAGCATGAGAACATTGCTGGTTAGTAACGGGAGCAGTGCTGGATAGGGTTGAGAACATTGCTGGTTGGTAATGGGAGCAGTGCTGGCTAGCATGAGAACATTGCTGGTTAGTAAAGGGAGCAGTGCTAGATAGGGTTGAGAACATTGCTGTTTAGTAATGAGAGCAGTGGTGGATAGGGTTGAGAACATTGCTGGTTGGTAATGGGAGCTGTGCTGGCTAGCATGAGCACATTGCTGGTTAGTAATGGGAGCAGTGCTGGATAGGGTTGAGAACATTGCTGGTTGGTAATGGGAGCAGTGCTGGATAGGGTTGAGAAGATTGCTGGTTAGTAATGGGAGCATTACTGGTTAGTAATCTCAACACAATCACAGCCCAGTCTCATGAAGAATGATAACACAATCGCAGGCCAGTCTCACAAGCAATGATCTCAACACAATCACAGGCCATGCAGTCTGATGAGCATCAATCTCAACACAATCACAGCCCAGTCTCATGAGCAATGACACAATCACAGGCCAGTCTCATGAGCAATGATCTCAACACAATCACAGATGCTCATGAGACTGGCCTGCGATTGTGGTGAGATCATTGCTCATCAGACTGGCCTGTGATTGTGTTGAGATCATTGCTCGTCAGACTGGCCTGTGATTTTGTTGAGATCATTGCTCATCAGACTGGCCTGTGATTGTGTTGAGATCATTGCTCATCAGACTGGCCTGTGATTGTGTTGAGATCATTGCTCATCAGACTGGCCTGCGATTGTGTTGAGATCATTGCTCATCAGACTGGCCTGTGATTGTGTTGAGATTGATGCTCATCAGGCTGGCCTGTGATTGTGTTGAGATCATGGCTCATGAGACTGGCCTGTGATTGTGTTGAGATCATTGCTCATCAGACTGGCCTGTGATTGTGTTGAGATCATTGCTCATCAGACTGGCCTGTGATTGTGTTGAAATCATTGCTCATCAAACTGGCCTGCGATTGTGTTGAGATCATTGCTCATGAGACTGGCCTGTGATTGTGTTGAGATTGATGCTCATGAGACTGGGCTGTGATTGTGTTGAGATTGATGCTCATGATACTGGCTTGTGATTGAGTTGAGATCATTGCTCATGACATTGGTCTGTTATTGTGTTGAACATTCTCCACTGATAATGAGACTTGTTGGTACTGACGATGTCAATGGTGTTCAATTGTATTGAGAACATGGCTTGTTGGTAATGGAACTAGTGTTTGTGTTGATAACAATGCTGGTTGGTACTCAGACTGGGCTGGCTGGTGACTGTACTTGGGTAGTTTCGAACATTCTGGTTGGTGCTGGAGAATTGCTGGTTGATAGCGAGACTGATTTTCAATTGTGTTGAGAACATTGGTGGTTGGTACTGATGCTGTTACATTATAATTCAGATGAAACATCCTTTTGTTCCTATTTTTAAGCCTGATCTCTTCGATAAACAAAGCTGTGTTTTAATAATAATGGAGTGGTTTGATAATAGTGGAGATATGAAACAATTAATGTCTAGCATCAAACTTTTATTGAATTTATTCTATGTATTATCCAATGAAGCTGTCAATATTAGAGACATTGAGACTGGAATCTCATCTACTCATAAAAGATACAATCATCAAGTTATGGGTAGAGGGTTCAAAGGTATACATTCTTTATTGGATATTCCATCATGTTCAGCCTGCTGTTAGTTTTGGATCATGAAATTTTTATGAAATTTCCTTGGCTAATAAATTACATATTTTTGCAGGAATTGTTTCTTTGAATACCATTTTCATTTCTGTAACCGAACCTTGCTTTAATTTTCATCTGCATTATTTCCTGCTGCGATTGGTTATTCTCATTTATGTGCCTAATTCGATAATTTTCTGTGATATTTAAATTGTTTATGGTTTTGTGTTCTAGCTTAATTCATCACTGTCGTAATTTCAGTCTTGTTTTTAGTAGCTTTTCAATAGATTTGATGCAATTATCCAGGGGATTTTTTCCCCCATGGCTGTTTAGATTAATCAAGCGATTGCATGCGTTCTGTGCTCTGCAATTTGAGAACTTCAATTTTAGTCCTTTATTATTGCTTACTTGGCGCCGCATTATCTCGTCACGTCCAAAATCAATAACGACTGTGTCTGCAGGTTTCAGGGCTTCGAGCTAATGAATAATCCACACTGAACCAGCATATTTAATTCACATCTGCGTTGCTAGGGAAATTTTTCAAAACCCCATTCCACGCTGATTAATGGAATTGATTATTCGTGGGATTGGATACTGACGCCACAGTGTTTTGAATTATTTCCAAATGTGAACAATATTCCGCCGAGAATTACTGTGAAAATTTAATCATGCTTCCTATCCCTCTAGTGTCCCCAGTATACCCGAGTGCTAATTGTTGTTTTCTCCACTTTCAATCAATATATACGAATAGAATTGAAAATTAATTTGCACCATGCTGATAGAATTTCTGTCCCGGTTTTTATATTCCCGCATGGCTCCACCAGCTGCGATAAATATTGAAATTCTTTGTCTGGAATCTTTAGGCTGGTCAAATGTATTTGTCATGTAGAAAAATGGCTATTGTTTCTCCACAGAGGTTCTACTGGAGGGCTAGCGAATGTCGCAATTTTTTTTTTATTTTGGAAAAAGATATCTTACCCCAGTTACATCCACACTGCAAAAAAACCACAACAATCCTGCAGTGAAAGAGTAGTTTGCCGCTTCATTCCAGACTGACTGTGTATTGACTCAGTGAATTTGAGGACAAAAACAGAATGTTCTGCAACTGGTAATTATTAGATTTTATCTGACCAACACCATTTCAAAAGTAACTCGGTAATGACCAGCATCTTTGTACTGACCATTTGTACATGGTCAAGCTGACTAATTCAGTTTCATCCATGTTAAATGATCTAATTGTTCAGAAAATGACAATATTCAAAACATACTTGGGCATGCATGGTTATAGGGGAGGAGTCTGTTTGACATCCAGATGCTCAGTGCATCTTCCCACTTCGCCCCATGGCCAACATCATATCTGAGAAATGTTGGCCAAGTCTTTCCTTTTAATCCTATTGTTAAGGTCTTTGTCAACCCTCACAATTAGCCACGGCATTCAGGAATTGCTGAGGTAAATGCTGTGGTTTTATTAGTTCACCTCTGCAATTTTCAACATGGCATTACATGGGAGTTATTGCACATGTATGATTTTTGCTGAGTAGACTTTTCTTAATTATGAGGGCTGCTTTGTATTACTGAAAAGTGACCCATAAGGTAATTTACCCTGAAACTGTTCTCCTCCTTTGTTCTTGATCCTTACATGAAAGATGTACCAAAATGTTGAATTAGAACAAATGGAACAATAATTGATAATAGCTGATTCTAAAGATAATTTTTATCCTGGATGTCAGTAATTAAGTTTTATGGATTTGCACCACAAGGTGATTATATTTGTTCAACCCTTGTTAATTCGTAGGGTATAACAGTCAGCGCTTTCATGAAATAAGTCCATCACAAAGCCTTAATATAATGAGTGAGCATATTAAGGATTGCATTATACATGTACTTATACAATATGCCATACATGAAATACTATAATATGTAGTGTGTTCCTACCAAGGGGAGGTAATTAAGACCAGTTGAGCAATTACTCATGCTAAATGAACCTGTCCGATTTACATTGGTGATCATTTGGTCATTTGTTCCAACTCTTCATTACATGATGTACATGTGCACGTGTAATGAATCTAACCTGCAGTAAAGATCGATGCACATGTATATTTAGTATGACTTTTCATTTACTGAAGTTATGGTGGTAAATTATGCTCTAACCTTCATATTCTCAGTAAGAATCTGGTACTTCTCAGTAAAGATATGAGACAGGAAACCCATCAGTTTACTCAATATAGTTAATGTTAGTTCTTATGGTAGTGCTCAGTAAAGATAGTGTAAAGTTTCCTCGTGCTCAGTAAAGTTAGTGTAATATTGCCTCATGCTAGCCATAGTAAAGATAGTTTAATGTTTCCTCATGCTCAGTAAACCTGGCAAAGATAGTGTAATGTTTCCCCTTGCCCAGTAAAGATGGCAAAGATAGTGTAATGTTTTCCCATGCCCAGTAAAGATAGCAAAGATAGTGTAATGTTTCCCCATGCCCAGTAAAGATAGCCAAGATAGTGTAATGTTTCCCCTTGCTCAGTAAAGATGGCAAAGATAGTGTAATGTTTTCCCTTGCCCAGTAAATATGGCAAAGATAGTGTAATGTTTTCCCATGCCCAGTAAAGATAGAAAAGATAGTGTAATGTTTCCCCAGGCCATGCCCAGTAAAGATGGCAAAGATAGTGTAATGTTTCCCCTTGCCCAGTAAAGATGGCAAAGATAGTGTAATGTTTTCCCATGCCCAGTAAAGATAGAAAAGATAGTGTAATGTTTCCCCAGGCCATGCCCAGTAAAGATGGCAAAGATAGTGTAATGTTTCCCCTTATCCAGTAAAGATGGCAAAGATAGTGATAATGTTTTCCCATGCCAAGTAAAGATAGCAAAGATAGTGTAATGTTTTCCCATGCCCAGTAAAGATGGCAAAGATAGTGTAATTCTTTCCCTTGCCCAGTAAAGATGGCAAAGATAGTGTAATGTTTCCCCTTGCCCAGTAAATATGGCAAAGATAGTGTAATGTTTTCCTATGCCCAGTAAAGATAGCAAAGATAGTGTAACGTTTCCCCATGCCCAGTAAACATTGCAAAGATAGTGTAATCTTTTCCCATGCCTAGCAAACATGACAAAGATTGTGCAATGTTTCCCCATGCCTAGCAAACATGACAAAGATAGTGCAATGTTTCCCCATGCCCAGTAAACATGACAAAGATAGTGTAATGTTTCCCCATGCTCAGTAAACATGACAAAGATAGTGTAATGTTTCCCCATGCTCAGTAAACATGACAAAGATAGTGTAATGTTTCCCCATGCTCAGTAAACATGACAAAGATAGTGCAATGTTTCCCCATGCTCAGTAAACATGACAAAGATAGTGCAATGTTTCCCCATGCCCAGTAAACATGACAAAGATAGTGTAATGTTTCCCCTTGCTCAGTAAACATGACAAAGATAGTGTAATGTTTCCCCATGCTCAGTAAACATGACAAAGATAGTGTAATCTTTCCCCATGCCCAGTAAACACGACAACGATAATGTAATCCCTGTGATGCTGACTAAAGATTGGCAAAGATAGTGTAATGTTTCCCATGCCCAGTAAAGATAGCAAAGATAGTGTAACGTTTCCCCATGCCCAGTAAAGATAGCAAAGATAGTGTAATGTTTCCCCATGCCCAGTAAAGATAGCAAAGATAGTGTAATGTTTCCCCATGCCCAGTAAAGATAGCAAAGATAGTGTAACGTTTCCCCATGCCCAGTAAAGATAGCAAAGATAGTGTAATGTTTCCCCATGCCCAGTAAAAATTGCAAAGATAGTGTAATCTTTTCCCATGCCTAGCAAACATGGCAAAGATTGTGCAATGTTTCCCCATGCCCAGTAAACATGACAAAGATAGTGTAATGTTTCCCCATGCTCAGTAAACATGACAAAGATAGTGTAATCTTTCCCCATGCCCAGTAAACACGACAACGATAGTGTAATCCCTGTGATGCTGACTAAAGATTGGCAAAGATAGTGTAATCTTTCCCCGTGCCCAGTAAAATCAAAGATAGTGTAATGTTTTCCCATGCCCAGTAAACGTGGTAAAGATAGTCATGCCCAGTAAACATATGGCAAAGATAGTATAATGTTTCCCCATGCTCCGTAAACATGGCAAAGGTAGTGTAATGTTTTCCGATGTTCAGATATACATGGCAAAGATTGTCTAATATTGTAATTTTCCCCATGCTAAGTAGGCCCCAACTTGGCAAATGTTCCCACATGCTAATAATATTGTACAAGTAATACTTATTATTGATACAAATATATATAGAAAAATTGGTAGAAAATTGTGTGTGTAGTGCTTATACATGTAAATTGAATGATAGAATTGCATATAATTTAAAAAGAATGATATTACATGTATATTCAAACTTATTAATTTCTCCTGTCACTCCTTGGCTAAGTGGAGACAACTCGGTCGGTAACATCTTGGTTCTGCCTTCTAGAACTGCATACATGTACTCTGGCTTTAATATTGTGTTTTACGTTCTTTTAACTCAAAATGACACAACAGTTAAAGTTTGTCAGAAGTTCTATAACTTTGTTGAGTAAAAACATGTGTTCTAGGCTGTTTTAGTCGACTTATGCTGAGTATTCCACAGTCATTAACCTGACCTGGCAGCTTCGCCTGTGCTCTCAGAGGAAGTTATTTTTGAAACAAGTTTTCAAGGATTGAATTTCTGATGTCAAATATGGAAATAACATATGGGCTGAGTTAGTGAGTTATTTAAACAGGGGTCAATAATTAATTTCAGACATATCAATTTTATGGCTTCTCTGCTGACTGGAGTAATAGACTTACTTCTTTAAGAGAAGAATGAAGTGATTGTGCTGTTCAAATCTGCACTCCATTTAAGTTTTTGACATGTCTAAAAGAAGGTCTTTTTGTTAGCTGTTTATTCATGCCGCCTGTATGAATTTCAGTTTATAATATGCTATTCTTTGTGCTGATTCATGTTTTGGTTTCATACTGTGCTGAACATATGTTGAGACATGTGTGAAATTTGATTACTGGTAGTTTTGTGTACATGTTATATCCATTTTAAATGTGTGGAAAATAACATAGCTCAAAGATCCTATCTGATACCTCCTACACACTTTGCATGAAAACATACATAGAAATGTTGTGAACAACAAGTTGATATTTAGGGCAAACGACCTTGAGATATCAGGAGTGTCAAATCCACTTACACATGTACTCCATTGTGGATCTGCTTTTTATCCCTCGGCCAATTTTGTTGTAGGAGTATTGTCATCATAAAGTATGTCTGTCTGTACATCAGCCCACATGTACATGAGTGAGATATCTGCAAAACAGTTCCACTGATATTTGGTATGCTTTCTTACCTAGTCAAGAGCCAGAAACCTGTCGAAAGTGAACTGGTTCAGATAATTATGCCCCCCTCTAACTAGAGGGGGGGCATATAGCGATCGCTTTGTCCGTCCGTCTGTCCGTCCGCATTTCTTGTCCGGGCAATATCTCGGTTAATATTTGATGGACAGGATCGAAACTTGCATGGAATGTGGCCAGTGGCTCGTAGTTGTGCAGCGTGGAGTTTTTTTTCGAGTTCCGGTATAATTTTCAAGAGTTATGGCCCTTTTTCTGAAATCTCTGCGAATGGGGCTTGTCCGGGCTGGATCTTGGTTAATATTGTATGGACAAGTATGAAATTTGCATGATATGTGGTCAATGACCCACAGTTGTGCAGCGTAAAGTTTCTCCCCGTTTCGCTTATATTTTCAAGAGTTATGGCCCTTTGTTCCTGAATTCTCCGTGAATTGGGACTTGTCCGGGCTGGATCTCGGTTAATATTGTATGGACAATTATGAAATTTGCAGGATGTGGTCAGTGCCCTGTAGTTGTGCAGCGTGAATTTTCTCCGCGTTTCGCATATATTTTCAAGAGTTATGGCCCTTTTTT
>JAVTVY010013167.1:0-54684 GCA_036873755.1 Hanleya hanleyi | reverse complement strand
AACATTGACGAGTCAAAGTTAAAATCAAAAAACGAAAAACGGACAAGTCGAGGCAATTTTCATTATTTGATTTTCATTTTTGGGACAAGTGAAACGAAAAACGAAAATTGAAAATTGACGGTCAATTTTCAATTTTTGATTTTGAGAAACCAAAAAACAAAAAACGAAAATTGAAAATTGACGGTCAAATTTCAATTTTTGATTTTGAGAACACAAAAACAAAAAACGAAAATTGAAAATTGACGGTCAATTTTCAATTTTTGATTTTGAGAACACAAAAACAAAAAACGAAAATTGAATTGTGCAAGGTTACACGGACCTTGGGGTATGAATAAAATAAACAACAGCTAAAATGACGAAGAAATGGGGAGAGGAGGCTAAATACAATATACATATATTAAATTCTGTATTCTCTCAGCTGGACTTACACATCTGTACTGCTCACGTAAAGTTGGTTTGAAGTATGTTGTTAATAGTAATCACACACATCTATAATCGGACGTTTCATCTAGAGTTTCCGAATATTTCCCGATACCCGTATTTTTTTTAATGTATTTTACTCGCCTTCATCAAAATCACAGATTGGTTAAGAAAAATATATAAGTTTATCTTTTGGTAGAGCCATATCTCAATTAAACTGGGTTAAAGGTCGTTCGGGGTAATTAACATGAAATATATTTTCGATGAACTATTCTAAACATCTTTGTTCGTTCGTTTATAGATGCACATCTGGACATTTGGTTCGTCAAAGGTCATTTTATATACCGTACCGTACACGTCCCATTTTGTGGGATTTATACCAGAGATTATGCTAGCGAGCAAATGATATTGGTTAGGGTCACGTTGAAGTCTCTGAAAATCTTATGCTGTCCCCTCTGAACCAAACCTCAAAACATTCTAGTCCCTCCAAAAGTTGCAGCTAATATGGATGTGTGATGGTTTCCCGGGAATTATTCCTTCGGGTGTGACGGTATAGTGAACATGATTTTCATTTGAAAGTGAATCAGCTGAAACTGATTGTTATGTAGGCCTACTGTAAATATGCGGAAGTTTCAAATTGCTCTAAACTGCTTTTATTCAAGTTTGAAAACGGTCGGATGGGCTCTTTCGACCTTTTAGAGACAATTTTTGTAGGGATTCTCCTTTATATATAAAATATGACACCTCAAACCAAAACAATTTGCGTGTATTTATTATCACAATGCTCACTGTTACAATCGGTTGAAAAATCATTCTGGTTTGAGGTGTCATATTTCATCAAAATAAAAAATTGTGCAAATGATCCGCGTGATTCTACCAGAAACGTTATGTGGGCAATAAGCTGAGGCAGACGTCGTCGTAGTCCAGTTGTTAGGCCGCTCGTTTGCGAAAGCAGTGTGGCGTCCAGTTTGTTGAGCTATAAGTTCGAATCACATTTTGGATCAAAACTTTTGTCTTCTTATTATTTTTTTTATTGATTTGCCTAATATATCAGATGTGGATTTATTTATGTTACGTGAGACAATCTCCAGTGATATTCAGTTAATAAAATATAGATATAACTGTGTATACACATTACTGCATTTTCTGCTACAACTCGACATTTATTGTCGCACGCTCATGACTGTGTTTATTTTCATGCATCAGCAAAACTTCTCAAGTAGAATTCTCGCTATGGACAGTAATGTACCATTTAACAAGTCGAAGTGAGAGTTTTGTGACAAGAATACGCGTTCAGGCCAGACCAGGAAATATCTGGTTCACAGTTACAGTGGGTGAGATGGGGGGAAAATGGAAGTTGGACCGAAACGAATAATTCTGTATGACTGGCCTACAAAACGTTCCTGTCGAGGAAACCTGTTTATTCAAGAATAGAACGTACCAAAATAGCACGAAGTCGGCTGTGCATTTTACGTCATAAAGGTATGGTGACCGATAAGGGACATCGCTGCATTGTCTCAGGCATGTGGTTTGGTCAAAATAAAGCAATGCAAAGGCTGGAAGCGAAGAGCGAAGTCAGGATGCGAAGGCAGGATGAGAAGCGCGAAGTCCGGATGCGAAGTCGCGAAGGCAGGATGCGAAGTGGCGAAGCCGGAATGCGAAGCGCGAAGTCAGGATGCGAAGGCAGGATGCGAAGTGGCGAAGTCAGGATGACTTCGCGCTTCGCATCCTGGCTTCGCGACTTCGCATCCTGCCTTCGCGACTTCGCATCCTGCCTTCGCACTTCGCATCCTGGCCTCGCGCCTTCGCATCCTGCCTTCGTGTTACCAAACCACATGCTTGAGACAATGCAGCGATGTCCCTTATCGGCCACCATATAAAGGGCAGCTGTCCCGGTCGGGGAAATAGATATACACACCCGAGTGTCCGAAGAAGTCTCGGGTAACCATCACACATTTTGTAGCCCCCGGCTCCCAGGTAAAAAATGGAACGTCCACCTCGCTTAAAACTAAAGCGTTGGAACATACTCCTAAAGCGATGAAATAGCCCTTTAAGGGTGCTCTTATATGTAGCCACTATGAACACCCATAAAAGTTTATTTCAGCACTTTTGTTTCAAGAGATCAATAAACAAGAAACTTGAAGCACGTGAACTTAGTTCCCATTACCCCTTCCGGAATGCTCTTTATGGAAACATGCTAGGTTCTGAATTTGGAATTTTACCTTTTAGAACGGGTTCTTCGAAGAACCTTCACAAGAGAGTGTTATGTAGATAACAAAAAACAAAAAACAAAAACAAAACCGTTTCTCCAGTGCCTCACTGTGACGAACCCTTTAGTGTTCCATTTGGAACGTTATTTGTCCTTAGGGTGCTTATGTTGATATACCAATGTGATGATGAATGGAAGTTTACTACTCAGACTGCGGCCACAGGCTCATTCTCCCATTGTCAGAGTCTGTACCTCCTAAACTATCGGTGTAACATCCTCTGATGCACTGTACAAAAAACGCCGCGCGCATGCTCATTAGGTCAGTTTCGATTTTGAGCAACACAAGGAGCATGCAAGAGAGATGGGATATGTGACCAGAATATCTTGTAAACAAAAATAACAAATTTTTTGCTAAATTATTACAAAAAAAGAGCCGTGCGCACAAAAGATGCGCGCCACGATTTCAACCCAGAGGAAATATCTGACAGTAGAAGGTAACCAATCTAATGCCATGAGAATGCCACATACCAGGCACATGTTAAATGCTGTTGTGTAAACGAAAGAAAGATCCGATTTCCTTGACAACCTCATGGCAATCCGATAATCTCAAGAGGATTAACATCCAAGAAGCGATTATAAACTGTAACAAATTTTTATTCAACTGTGAAACATACATAATATTCTTTGAAACAATGACAATGTACAAGATGCAATTTGATGGAAGTATATATGTTTACAGATTATATATCGGTATAAAAATATCCAAATAATATCATACTATAAATAAAAACAAATTTACAGATAAACAAAGTCAAATACAATGTAATAACAAAATATAAACCATATCACAGAATTTTTGTTGTAATTTTCAATAGTCTGGAGAAATTACGGTGGCACAAATCTCCAATACATAATAAAGCGTTCACATCAACAATACAATGTCGGAGGTAGAAGACGCACAATGTTCACGAGACATTGTTGTTGATTCAAGTTTGGATCATGTAAATGTTACGGACCGTCTGATATCTGCTTAGTTGGATTTTGAAATAATATTGCAAGTCATCATTATTCCCAAGCACTTGGGAATTTGTTATATGCATCTGCGCGAACCCAGTCGCATCAAATCTCGACAAATCTATAACCGTGATATATAACCATGTTATATGTGGATATATATATATGCAGAACCAGGACGGTGTCTCCGAATACCCAAAGTGGTCATGGCCCTGAACACTGGCCTATACTGGACCGTCACAAAAGTCCATTCAGGAATGGCACATGCTGAAGACTGGTCCATTTCATAAGCAGTCCTGCATATATTTGGCCAAACACTGAAATTGATAAATATGTCGACAAAACCCTGACCAGACAACGTAATTCTGTTGTTTGAGTATACTGGGGTATATTTCGTTACATTCTCCCCCAACACACGTGTTTTGACTCGAGCTAAATTAGAGCACAGTTTCATGATCACAGTGTCCCGATCTGTGTGTGTTCCCTGGTGTCTTGATCAGCAAAAAAGCGTTGCACATGACAAATACGCCTATTTTGTCCCTATTTGTACCACGGATGGTGTAGGACAATCCCAATGGAGATTGAGGCTGATTATTGTCCTTTGGTTATTGCCATTATCCACTATGGCGTTCACCATATGCATTTAAACAGTTCATTGTACAATGTGTGTAACGATCATATTAAAATCCTCCTCTCTGTGTCTTCTTGAACTCTTTCACTAATCTCGCCATTTCGTGCATCGACTCGTAAATCCCATCTCCGTTGACTGCGCATGATCCTTGGATGTACCATTTATGATCCCGTAGTTTGGTTAAGTAAAGTCCGTCCGCTATTTCTGATGTTTTCATGGCCCCTGTGAAATATAATATGTTTTATTATAATTTTCTCGCAGATACGTAGAATTCTTCAAATAATATCTAAAACTGATTAAGAACTGATTATTCTCACTTGGAGCGCCTAGTATTCTGGTTGTGATGTACTTCTATATGACTTTAGCCTACATGCAGTTTAACCCTGGTAACAAAAAAAACTCTATTGTATTGTTATATTGTGAACATCATTGAGACTTTTTCTTAATTTGTTTTATTATTCTCCAGAAAATGATTTTATTCTTAAATACACCGCTGAATTTATACGAGCTATCAAACTGGTAAAAGAAAAATACTCTCTGGTCAACATGCACGCTTACCTGGTAAATCCTGTTTGTTTGCGATGACGACAACTGGCACCCCTCTCATATCATCACTGTCCAGTATAGCATGAAGCTCCTCACGTGATTCAGCCAGTCGTTCTCTGTCAGCACTGTCTACCACGTATAACAACCCTACAGAGAAATGGAACACGAAATGTAGTATTTGATGGCACGTTTGTATATTCCGTTCCATTAATATACCATGGATAAGTATTGCTATGAATGAGGAATATGGCGAGAAGGCAGCGAAATAAATCGATCCTTTAAAGGTCAACCCAAACGCTCTGAGGTCAAAAATATAAAAAAATAGTCCTTTCGATTCTGAAAATAATGATATTTTTTTCATAATTTTGTGCAGTCTGGTTGGTGAGATATTGCCGTTTGAAAGGTGAAAATCGCTCTCCTGTCAATTCCAGCTGTGACGTCACGGAGGGAAGCCGTCTTGTATTCTCTATGTTAAAGCCGTATGCCACAGTCGTATGTAGCTGCTGATTTCTGGAGATTTTCGGAGTATCGGGGCATCATTTTTTAAATATGCCGCGACGTTGTGTAGTGGGAGGTTGCAGTTTTACTACAGATGACGGTGTTAGTATTCATTTGTGGCCCAAAGACGAGAAAATCGCTGCAAATTGGACGAAATTTGTACGCAACACGAGAGTGTGGAAAGAGGACCCGAGCCAGTACTCGTGTAATTTGCTCGGCACATTTTGACAGAAAGACATCATTCGAGGACATCTACAGCGTAGCAGTTGAATTCGGGTACAAACCAAAACTAAAGAGAACAGCTATTCCAACTATCAAACGTAAGAACAATCAGAATGTGACGGCAAAGAAATCGGACAAGGAGAATCTATCACGGACATCGGCTGAACGAACCTAGCCTGCAAGCGAGGCCTCGGGCAGGGGGACGGTTGTACATGCCCTGCTCGCTCTCGCGTGGCATTTGTTGCTTGAGCACCTACAGGTTAGACTGGATGAGTCTCTATTTCATATATACACGTTTAACCATTTGTTCCAATGTGTCTTTCTGTCTGTATTTGTATGTTCAATTTTATTCATTCTATGTATGCGTTTTTAGCCAAATGTTGGCACAAACTTCACGCAAATAAATTATCTAAATTATATACTATTTAATAATAATAATAAAATGATCTTTCATAAATATATATACGTTTGATAAGTAAATAAATAAAAAACACCAATTGGAGTGAATGGCTGTAGATACAGAAGTGATAATTATACTTTCATAATCCCTTGACATTTGAGATTGTGGGAATATCATTCGATTTCAATTTAATTGAGGTAATTTGTCGAAAATTGAGCAAATGTGAATGCCGATCCACTCACCACGGCTTACTTTTCGCCATGAATGTCCAAAGTTTTTTTATCAAACTATATAATTCTGAAATTGGTATTTCATGGGGATTATGGGAAAACAAACAAAATTCAAGTCGGACGTATATCAGTAGAGTTATCAACAGTTTACTGTCCATACTGCCGAATCCCGGAGTTTATCCCTTCGAAAAGGCTGCCTCGGTCAGTAACAACAATAACAACACAGATGTGCTCGTTCGTTACATCACAGAATCGTTCTACATTCAATACAGTTTGAAATATATGGACATTTGGTCTTATAGATGACGATAATAAGGTTTCCAGTCAAGTTGCATACCAATCTGTATTCAACAAACGACCTCTCCGAATCCTGTCGTCGTCGAGTTCCACGTTGTCAGAGTGATTGTCACTGTCAGAATCGGAGCCGTACGGCTCAAATTGATAGGGCTGAATTCCGCCGTTGGTCTGCAAACAACTGTTAATTTGCCCGTCATCATCCTCCTCTATGTCTATTTCATCTTCTTGGCGAAAAATATTTCCATCTAAGCAGCTGATATCGCTCGAATCGACATCTGAACCGGAGCTCTGACTGCACTCGCTTTCCATGTTATCCGCTGTTTTTTCTCAGGCAACTTCCCTGCGTGACGTCATCAACCCAGCTGTGAAAGTGTGGAAAAGCCCACTTTGCTCCCATATTACGTGTGTTTCTGATCAGATTAGAATTTTTTCAATATTTTTTTCATACAAAGTGAAGTATGAACTATGATTTTTAAGGATTTTTAGACCAAAAAAAATTCCGTTTGGGTTGACCTTTAACTTTCCAATTCAAAAATATTTCATGACTTATATAATGATATCAAACATCAATGTTTATCAATAATCATCTGTCTGAACTTTACCCCGTTTTTCTTTGTCAGTATCCCAATAGATTGATTGTCTGTTTCCGTTGTTAATTTTTTAAAAGAAAATAAGATTTTTTCAACTTAACAACTGTTTAACCGTATCAGTACCTTGAGCGTTTTGGTAGTAATGTCTCCAGAGCTGTCTGATTTTTTCCTGACCACCGACGTCCCACACAGTGAATGAGATACCTTTACAAGGTGTGACTGTCTCCACGTTAAAACCAATCGTCGGGATCGTGCAAACATTCTCGTTCAGCTTCAGCTTGTATAGTATCGTTGTTTTACCTGGCGAATTAAAAATAAATTATTGAAATTCTTTAATATAAGCAAACAAATCCTATTTATAAAAAAAAACAGCATCATAAAATTATAAAACTAAAACTATTAACTAGCTAGCTTTAAATTAAAAAAAAATATCTTCTTATATACACGTTCTAATTTACCTGGACATGCATATGCTATAGCTTGTCTTCTTTGCCAAGTTATATCGTTTATTTCAAAGGTATAAATGTAATACCAGAAAAGCAACTTACCTGCCGCATCCAGTCCTAACATCAATATCCTGGCTTGATCGTGCTGAAATTCGGAGAATATATCCACTAATTTTGAGAATAAAAGACCCATATCGAGTGGTTGGCTGTGCTGTTAAAAATGTACCGGTATATTAGGCTCACAGACGAGATGTTTACACCATGCAGTTGATTATCTTTGTAGGTTATATCGTTAGCGGCTTAGGTTGGAACTGAGCTATATATTCAAATGGCAGGCTTTATATAGTTTTGTATATCCGTGACGAATGTGTACGGACATTGCTGAAGTTACTTATTTGAAACCACGACTGACAGAATAGCGTCAGTGTCGGCCACACCGATACTTCCAGCGTGGAACCGCTATGACGAGGTGATTACAAAACCCGCCTGTATGATTATCGGGAACCGATGATGCGGGATATTATAGTTATCAATGTAAGGTCCCCGAAGGAAAAAGCGAACAGTGATAAAGGGGAAACAACTCTTCCTCTCGTATTCAGTCGATCCGTACCTGTCGGAGGCATTATTTCTATTTATGCCTTATCCAGGAAGTAGAAATTTATACCGGTATAACATTTAGTTCTTCCGTATGTCAGTTAATGTTCAGCTGTTCAGAAACACGCACCGGTAGCTGCCACTGAAAAGACAATCCTTTCATTGTATTCTGGTATTCGGCGATTCATTTTCCCATTCGCCTTTATCTCAAAATACAATCTCAGTAAACTCGAATATCATACTGGTTTAAGTAGATTCTTCAAAATAGTGAATAGCGCCCAATTTGTTTTCAAAAAAATATCGAACTTTGCATGAAAACATTTGGGTGGCGGGAGGGGGGGGGGGATGATACAATGTATTAATTTCTATATTCTCTCATCTGGACTTGCACATGTGTACTGTCCAAGTAAAGTTGATTTGAAATATGTTGTTAAAAATAATCAGATGTATTACATCTTGTTCACTGAGTGTTTCATTTAATTATACCAGCTCGTTCCTTTTTCTGTTTTTTTTTATGTACTTTACTTGCCTTCATAAAAATCGCAAAATTGGTTAAGAAGGATGTATAATTTCCTGTTTTGGCAGAGCCAAATCTCAATTAAACTAAGTAAAATATCCTTCATGTTAATGAACATGAGATATATTTCCGACAAACTGTTTTAAACATCTTTGTTCATTTGTTTATGGTTACTTATCAGGACTTTTTATTTGTCAAAGTAAGCCGGGTTTTTTTCTTCAAATTTTCGCGTATGAACCAACAACACACACACAGATGAATTAACTCATAAAGCAACATTGCGCGCCTTTTCGAAAAAAACAACACATTTTTCTATTGTTTAATTATATGTATACCATATCCAACAAACCCTTTTAAAAATACTTTAGTCATCATTTTTAGAGCGTAACGTGTCCCCCTTAATTGACTGGGTTAAAGCATCTATAAGCATATCTCTCTTAAATAACTAGATTGGAATCAGTGATCAAACTATTCCGATTGAAAACAGATATATTAGACTGAAAATGTCAGTGCATTATGATCTACTAGAATGATATTTCAATCTACATTAGATACATTCCGTTCTTTTTCAATATAATAGATTGAAGATAATTTCAAATCGAACCGAAAGATTGAAATTTCAATCTGATAAGATAAGATCTTTTTTCTGATTCTAATCTTCCCAGACTAAAATGTCAATCCTTCGGTGAGATTGGAATTATTTTCAATAGACTACTAAAGCAAAAAATAACAGAATGAACCCAATGTAGAACGAAAAATCAGTCTAACAGATTGTATAAGGCCTACACTGAAAGTGTCAATATGATAGATCTATTTTCAATCGGAATGTATTGGTCACTAATTCATATATCTAATTATTTAAGGGAGTATATGGTTAGCATATATGGTTAGGTTAGCGTAAGTACAGGTTAAGTTAGTTTGGGGTTTTTAAGGGTGACCAGGATTCTTAGTCCTAATCGTCCATAGTAGGTAATGTAGGTCTAATATTAACACTGTCCATCACCATTCGAAGATGATGATGGAATAGATGATGGTTCTAGCTCATCAAAGTTTCTTCATTGGTGATGCTGTCATCACCGTTTTTCGGTGATACCCATCACCTTTGTCTGGCTGTGTGGAGCTATAATGGGCTATAGATGCCATACCTCCTTTTTTAAATTTAGAATTAGCTTGTATATCTACGTGATATACTTTAGGAGTTTTCAGAAGAATGATAGATTATTGGACATTGTTGTTCATTAGTTTTCTGAAAGAATTAATCAACCGTTAGCGAGATTCAAACCACGATCTCTCCAAACCGTATTTGAACTGTTCCATAACATGGTATAGTGGGATGAACGGGAAACCAATATAAAATTAAATTAACAAGTTTAAAAGTGACAAGTTTTCAGAAAATTACTTATCGCGGTATATTATCCTTGACAGTCTTATATATCCACAAAAAGTAGTCTATTAATTTAAAGCAAAGTATTTCTGGATTTCAGATGGCAAAAATACTTTCCAGGGTAGACTAGAGATATTAATTGAAAAGCAGATAATCCTGCACATGTGGTCTCAAGTCTCTCTATGGTTTTAAAGTCAAAATTCAATATAATCAATAACAGCTGTGCCTGTCACTTCTGACGTGCAGGCACAATATATACGCCAACAGTTACACATAGTCACCGGTACGCGTGGACAATTGTATAAAAGAACGGCCGTCGGTTTTAAATATATCCAGAAATATCTCCTTGATGCAAAACTAAGGATGATTTAAACTGGTAATACAGGCCTGGCAAATTCATCTTCCCATGTGAGACTTTAACATTTTTGGTGATTCCGTACCGGTACTCTCTGGATTGCTGACCTGAACGTTTGAATTTTTACGTGGACACTCGTGGGCGCCACAAACTTAATCTTACATACAGGCAAGCACAAACGGAGAAATCTATAGATTCGGCGAAATGGAGATGAAACTGGATCGTGTATTATGCGCTTTTGTGCTACAGTGTTACCTGGTGTTAGTGAGGGCCCGCGGTTCCTCCTTAACTTTTGAGCTCCCGGACAGTGAACGATTTTGCATATCGGAAACCTTCACAGGAAGTTCGTCCTACATACTGGAATACAAGGTGATTCGGGGAGGACAGAACGACGTGGACGTTGCCTTAATCTCCCCCAATGGCAAAATTTTGTACAAGGAATCTAAACAGAAAGAAGGCAAACACACCTTCGATACATCAAATGGTCAATTCCAGTTCTGTTTTAGCAATGAATTTTCGACATTTTCTCACAAAGTTATATACTTTGATCTTAAACCGGAGGACAGGAAAAACCTTGCCGTTGAAGCGGGCCAAGCTATACCCTACGTTGACACAGTGATGGAAAATTCTTTCAATGAAATTCATACGAGCATGACGACGGTCGTGGATTTTCAAAGACAATATCGTCTCCATGAAGCTGTCGGGCGGTTCCAGGCGGAAGTTCTCAATCAACGAGTGTCATGGTGGTCTTTTATTCAAGCCATAATAGTACTAGCTGCTGGAGCCGGACAAGTGGTTCTTCTGAAGAAGTGCTTCGCAAAATCCAAAACGACTTTGCTTCCAACGGCCGAAGTTGTACACGCCAATCAAGATGCCTGAGACAATATTTGAAAATGTCGCGAAATGTGAACATAATGTGACATATTTCTAAAAGTATCTGTTTACACCCGATCGTTATGCTACATTTCGCAGTTGCATGCTAAGCTAAATGTATACAACCAAGTGAAATTGTCTGATGTCAGGCTCAGACCAGTGCCTGCGCGATGCAAGATATATTGGATATTCTGTCTACAATGTAGAGAAGTATAGCGACGGCTGTTTTTTCATTATTGTGATGTTTGTAAATCATTTCCATTAAACGTATAATGGTTCTATCCTACGATCATTACATCACCAGCTTCGGTCCTAGATCAACAATGAACAAGAAGAGTGACATTGATCAACGACTTTAATGTGCGTATAGTTCTTTTTGCATGGAACCAGATATGTTGCCGAAATTTGAACCAATCAAGTTTGGTTAAATTCCACAAAGAAATAGCCTGTCACCTTCATTACGATGAGCATTATAGCTGAGAAGACATTTTGAGTAGAAAGATGTTCTATCGACTTTGACGGCTCTGTATATATATGGTGGCCCATACGTGCCATTTTGTGCACATGTAGGTCGCGTTTTTATTTTTCTGTGTGTATGAAGTCAGAAGATTCGTGAAAATCGTAAAAGTTTAGTATACATAGATTGTTCCACTCATCATGTAATTAGTTATCATGTCTTTCAGATTAACTGAACAACATTTGCAAACACTTCAGCGAAATATAGAAAAAATATTTACGTGTAAAATCAATTTGTCGTCTTGATGATACCGTACATTGTTGTTGTTCCAGAACGGCTCCCGAAAATCGATTTTTGTACCATGTATATACATGCGCTCAGTATTGACTTACAAATGATACTAGTATCAGCTTTATTGAAATGAGAATTTCCCTTCAATTATTTGTTAAAAGGCGATGCCATTGGAACATCGAAATTGCCAGACAAGAGATATGTGATCGTCTTTTATATTTTGAGAGTTTTTGCGTATCAATATATTCCCACTGGTAGTCAAGATATTACACTTCAATTTTTGGGGGTTTGATACAATCTGATTGTGGTAAGTGGGCGTCACTTTTGGAGCTTGGTTACTAATAGTTACAAAAAATAGGTTTACCATAACAAGCGGCGAACGTTTTATTTCAAAAACTTTAATAGCTATGAAAGCGATTTCGTCGATGAATCGTTTATTTTCTCCTTACTTCACATTCAGGAGTTGAAATATGATAGCATGTGGAATTTCCAAAATAAGTCATTCACAACTAGCCAACCGTATTTCTGAAATAAAAAGAGTTAGCTTACAGTCACTTCAATCGCAGATTTGATAATTAAACTTTCATATCGCAGCAACCGTGTTAAGTATTCGCACGCAGTAAACGATATCTTCAGAATTTGGAGCAACCTCATAGCCTTGAAATTAACTGATTATTGGGCTTTCTCCTCTACTACAACGATGGTATCATATCCCAATAATGTTTCGCGGCCCTCTACAAGACGACGGTATTATAAGAAACTTGGATACGTGAAAACGTCTTGGGTGCTGTCCATGTTGACTGGTGACGTCATGTTTCGCATGCACGTTCGAGGAGTAGTAGAGAAAGGGCATGTTCCGATACACATGGGGGTGTTTGGGAGTTCTAGGGGCCAACCTGGGTTGGAGGTTCTCTCCTTTCTCCCGCTCCTCCTACTTAATACTCGGCAGTACTCACCCCTCTTACTGATCCCCACTATTCCTCCTCCACCGAGTGCGCATGAGTGCACCCGAATATGCTACGCGACTGCGCAAAATGTCGTCCCCGGTCAACATGAACAGCACCCTAGTCTTATTCGACATAACAAGACGATTCCATAGACCCCCCACCCCCAAGATGGACCCTAGATCGCCCAAACACTCCTAGATGCCCCCAAACATGCCCTTTCTTTGCTACACGTCAACTGCACATGCGCATCATGACATCATCATTCGACGTGAACAGTACCCGAGTCGCATTCTACACCACGAGACCTTTACTAAGACACCATGCACGACACATCTGGACCCAGGCTTGCCTGGCTGTAGATGATCCAAATGCCCCTATGTTCACCCGGACGAGCTTTCCTCAATTAGTCATCGACTGCGCATAAGTACCATGACGTCATCGGTGGACAGTACCCCAGCCTTATTCTACACCGCAGGAGCTTCAACACGACACCCTGCAAGCTAAATTTAGTCCAGGAATGGGCCCGAGATCGCCCAAAACACACTTTCGCTACTACTCGTCGACTGCGCCTGCGTATTATACGAGAAGACGACACCCTGCACGACACATATGATGGTGCACCTAGTCTCCTTTTCCACTGCAGGTCATTCCTCTAATGACGCATCCTTTCCCACCCGAACTGAGCGTTTCTCACTAATGATGCCGTCATCGATGACGTCAGTCTTCCCTGGAGACACTCCGAGTTGCCATGGAGACACTCTGTGGCCCCCATCATCCCCTTCGCTTCATGACGCCCGTCCCTCCATGAACACCCACTGCATTCCATGGTCACACAAGTCACAACCCATTTAGGGCCCTCCTCCTCATCTCCTCCCCTTACGAATCGGCGGAGATTTAAGTTTCTTATACTACTGGCGACAAAGCATTGTAGCGATGCAACTGCATGAGAAGTTAAAGTGTGGTAACGCACTTTACTTTGGTGTATGAACGAGAGATTTGTGTATATAGTCTGGTCCATCTTTGATGTAAGGTCGGGAGGCAAAGGAGAACAACAGTCTATCTGGACACAATAATGAGTCTTAGACGGTAGGTTTTTCATTAATAGTCATATAAGGGCCCGAGCAATATAATATTACATGAAAGTCGACCTATATTCTCGTGGTCAGTTTCAGAACTTGTTTCTTAATTTTTATGTCATGCCTGTATATGTGTAACTGCCGAAAGTGAAGTCTTTCAATTATTGACGCTGAAATACTTTTGTGGACGACGGCTGAATACTGAATGTCAGATCTGACGCCTAATGTATAGAAGGGCGACAGGCGAATATTCACAATACACGAGTTCATCGTTGTTGGCCTGGCAGATCGCACACGTACGCGGCCCAGCCTGAACAGCAGGTCTACACGATCCGTGTGTGTAACAGCTGACGCCTTTAATTTCGATTATGCAAATCCATAGCAGTAGCACCATCTGTTGAAATAACATAATCGTAACAAAGAAACATCATGCATATTTATTTTGTTTTGCCATGACCAAGACGGACATTACAGTTAATGGAATTTCTTGATTTGCATAGACTTTCATTCGCTCAAAGTTTAAGTTTGAACAGAATATTTTAACCCTACCTGGGGAGGCCCCCCCCCCCCCCTCTCCCACCGCCAAACTTTTTGCGCTATCTCCGGAACGACAAAAAATGGAGAGCTGAAACTCCTTGACTTCATAGTTTATCATATTGGGGTCATTTTGAGCCTATTTGCATACCCCCCCCCCCCAAGCAGAGGATCATGGGTAAATTCAAGATGGCGGCCACGTTGGGTAATAGAAAAGTTATGTTTTTGCCATATTTCTTCAAAATTTCTGCTTTTCCGCAACGAAAAGTGGGCAAAAACTATTTTATTTCACATCACATTAATGTTTACTAATTTATCATGCAGTTTTTGCGGAGAAATTGCATAAATAAAAAAATCGGGAAATCCGACCGAAAAATCGACCAAAAAATGCCGTTTTTGAAAAGTTGTGACGTCATCAAAGCGGCCATCTTGAGTTTTTTTACATTTTCTTGTAGATCTTGACCCAAGGGTATAGTGTGGTAAGTTTCAGCTCCCTAGCTCAAGAGGTAAGAAAAATAATTACGGGGCGGCATTTCGCCCCCGCTTCCCCCCAGGCCAGGATACGTCCCAAAATGCCCAGGCCAGATATCATTAAGATGTGCCGTTTGGGTACCCTACACCATCAATTATTCTCACGCTTGTATATGATCGAAAGGGTAACCACTAGTTTGTATGCCGTATGAAAATCCACCGTCACTGGGCGAGAAATGGCTGCTGACGTTGTTGTAAAGAATAAAACAAGTACCGAACCGGTGCACTGAAGCTGTCCACGATAACCAAATGTTGTGAAACTTCTTTTATAACAACCAACGGATTGTTTAAGCGCATTCTACTTCACTCAAACACCAGTCCATGCATATTGGGCTATGAAACCCCGTGAGAAGTATCTCTTTTGCGTTCTGCAGTTACATGGGTTGACATAGCCCTACCGGCAGACACAATCAGATCATCCTGGGTCTGCATATCGGACTATTAACATTAACGTTACATGTTCCGGTAATATTTGGTAACGTAGTTGAAATTGTGCTTGCAAAACTGACATAATTTTCGTCAACAACGTTACTATTTGTAACAACGTGACATCTTGTCGACTACCGGTGAGTTACCATGTTTTTCAAGTTCACAGACTTCAATTCTCATGAGAACTGCAACATACATGAGAGCAGAACTATTTTGGTAACTACAAACGCTGAAAATTACGCAGGAATTATCCTGGGATAATTCGATGCTGACCAGCGTGAGCCTGCTCACTGGATTGATAGGCAGAAGCAAGCTGGCGTTTGTAATCATTGTGGATAGATTGAAGGCGGCGTGATATCTACAACGCCACAGTGAGTGGCACGCCTGTTGTGGTTTTTATTTCTTATACATAATAAAGTACCAAAAAATGGGGGAAAATTATGTATCAAAATGGAATTTAACCGAGACAGTTTCGGCTCGATTAAGTGAAATTATAACGAAACGAGCAGTAAATTGATAAAAATCGTCTTCCAAAAGTTGGGATACATGTATGCAATGACTTGGAATCTTATGTCCAATTTTATGTCCATTCTTCATCGCCAGGCTACCAACACACTGGAAATATCTTCCCAAGTATGTCTCTTATATGTGTTGTAATCTTGTAGCAAGCACAAATTCTTAATCTGTTAGCAGGCGGCTAACTCAGAGTTATGTCTAGCTAAAAATAAGTGAGAAATGACTACATTGCATTCAAATCCTGCGGTTGTAGCAGAAATGCAGTTAAAGATCTATCAACGGCGGGTCCATCCTTCAAGTATAGTAAGAGATCACGGGAGCAAATCACTGAGGTTTGTGGAAAGTGGTCATTAGTCAGATACTTGAACAAAGATTACGGTAGGGGTCAGGGGGTGATTGGTTGATTGTAGTCTATTTTCTCTATTTTTCAATATAGCAGATATTTCACTTAATACAAGCGTCTGGTCCGTCATTCATAATTCAGCCGTCGTCTATTAAATAATATCCGCGTCCATAATCCAAAGACCTACTCCATATTCCATATAACAGTATTAGCACCAAAATCGAAAAGACAATCATAGTATACATAAACATAGGCTAGTTTCTTGCAAGAGAGAAGCGGTCGACAGTTTTCACTGATGCCGGCAAGACATCATGATGTTCCAAAAATATCAAATCCGTATCGCTGGTCAGTATTCTTAATCCGTAATATTCGTTGTAAACTCGTCATCTAAAGAATGATGTATCTCAGTCACGCTTTGATTGTGACTGTTCATATGAGCACCATGAGGATCTTGGAGTACATGGGTTCATACGGCCCTAGCCCCGGGTTAAGCGGGATTAGACACAAGTTACGGAACGTAACGCCATAGATCTTGCACGCTGCGCTCGTATTGTGCTATCAGCATGCGATATGTTTCGCCAAACATTTGCCAAATTTGAGAAACTTTGAGTGGAGGCGCTTGGTGGTATAGTCCTGTTTTATAAGTTTCTGCAACAATGTTCTGTGGCGTTGATTAAAATCGTCACATTTAACACAGGATCTTGCAAATGATAGTAGGCGAGATCTGTATACCCCATATGCAGGTGTCACTGGAATATTACTGTCCAGAAAGGGATAGTTTACGATGTCGAATTGTAATCATCTCTTTTGTCATAAAGTCGACGAGAGAGAATGCCCGCTTAATTTTTATAGAGATATAGGTCTAAATATGATGTGCCTGTAGGGCTATCTGTAGTTTCCTTAAAATCCAGTCAAGGTGGATATATATCCTTCACTGCGTCATTTATATAGCGATTATCCACAGCCGGAAGATCGTCTATATAGCGTTTGGTGAATGAGAAGGAACGGGCTTTGAATGGATCGGTTTTTGAAAGCGCCTGCATGTAATCATCTCAAATAGAGTAAATTGGATGTGAATGTCTTTTCTCAAGATTCAACTCTTGAATTTTTAGTCATGTGAGATACGTCAGATTGATTTCCCTCCCAGCTCCCTCTTTTGAATATTTAGATACGTCAGATATATCAGTTCGGTTTCTACGTTCTATTTTTAGTAAAGGATACACCAGATTGAGTTGTCATTTCCAGTCCAACTCCATTTAATTTTTGGCCATGTCAGATATACCATTTTGGCATTCCTTTCTCATTTTGCTTCGAGAAAAAAACATGTTGAGTAGTGAGTGAGTGAATGAGTGAGTGAGACAGCGAGAGAATATGATTTAACGTCGCCTTCAACGATATTTCAGTCATATCAGGACGATTGGCTCCCACTTCTTCTCACACCCGAACATTAGTCGTCTTACCGTGTGAAGGACGACTGTTATTTGCTCGTACAAGTAAAGCAGGGGGATGGGGAATTTGGCTCAATGTCATACTCACTTCCAGTTCTTCGACGGCCACTTGACACAACACTTCATCCTTGTGCCATGCTCTCCTCCTGTGGAGTATGATGAGCATGGCACCTGTCCAAAGAATACGTCTTGTCCTTCTTTGGATTCCGAGCACTGGCCTCTTGAGGAGGGGCCGACGTGAATCGATGGTGGTGTGCGACTCCTTAGAGTTGGCCCTGTCGTTAGTGACTTCAGAACTGGTGACGTGTGTTGGGTGTTTCTGGTGCCTATGATTGTTCTTGAGATCTGAGGCCTAGATCAAGTGGAGCTGAATCGAAACTGATCACCTGTACTTCGAGTTCCCTTTCTGACACAACTGGGTTATTAACAGACAGGTCTACGAGAGCATCACCATCAGGACCCTGCTCTCCCTCTCTGCACATTACCAAAGTAATCCCGAATTTTACATTACTAACCTCTCCTTCCTAAAACAAGTGTAGCTGTATCATCCTCCGGAGGATCGTGGCTGTCGAAGGTAGGGGTGTTTCATCTCACAACTGACGGATGTCTGGTGAGGACGTCAAGAGAGCTGGGAGCTGGTTCACTCATTTCTATGCTGGATCCTCTCTCTTGGTACCTAGATTTGGGAAGAAACCGGGCCAAGTTCCATCCATCGTCATAGTCGTCGTAGGCCTGGAGGGCTTGCGACACTTCCACATCTAGCACCGTATGGCAGTCCTTGCCTTAATAAATGCTGCTGATCGCCAATCCGGAAGGATCTTGCTGCCCATGGGCCACCGTTAATCAACTGGGATCTGCGTAAACCAAGAGGCCGACTGCCCACAGAGGAATCTCCTTAGTACGTCCCTCAACGTTCGGCGATGTTTGACCTCGACTTTGGTGATCCACCGAAAGGTGATACCGGTATCATTAGAACGGAACGGACGAATCAATTCAATTGAATTCAATCCTTCACATTGGTGATGGACGAGAAACCATATAAAACACACAATAAACTAGTGTACTGCAAGAAAATAGTAATACAAGGTGAAAACATGAAAACAAGATAACCGTTCAAGTGAAGTTTTAACCCCAGGTCACGTGTACCCAGCAGCGTATGTCCTCAACACGGACCCCAGTCATCAACCCTGTTAACGTGGGGTCTCCGTGTACTTGAAAGACGACGACTCCGAGTACTTTGATTCGTACGGACTGCTACTGATCCATCAAGAGTTAACCGCCTAAAGGGGCGAAAGGGACGAAGACATGGTGTTCGAACAGACAAGCACTGCAAGCCCATCACAGTAGCGTGTGCTGATAGTAAAACTTGTTTATCTACTCCAGATTTGCCATGGTCATCCTATGTCGGCATGTAAATCTTTGCCGACTATTTCCATAACAGACCGAAATGTGCTAATTAAGGACCATTTCAATGTTCATGCTCTCTTATGGGCTTAAGTTGTTTTTGTTCTATCTTTCTGGTTTAACTTTGTCCAATGAACAAAACAAAAAGTGGATCACAGCAAACAGCATTGCGTATTTATTATTTTTTATTTCAACAACATTATATATTATGTACAATGTTTTACAACTCGTCGCTGGGGAAAATGGTGCGTGTCGGGAGTGGGTTTCGAACCCAGGCCCACATGGGTGGACCAGCACTTAGGTCTGGACCGCACGTAAATTCTGACACAGTCTGTCTCCTTATATGTACAGTGGTGTTGTACAAAATGTACATATTGAACAGAATCATTGCCGGTCGTTGATCGAGTCATTGTCGTCCACAAACCTCCATTTTACACATCCCACATGTCCAAATACGTCGCATGATGAGATAACATACCATGATTGTGGGGAATATGACGCGTACTGAAAAGAATTAAACGCGACATTTAAAAGGTGGTGAAAAGTGATGCCGGTGTGAAGCTTAAGAATATCCGGTGGCTAAGGGTGTCCGGCCCCTATCTTTTAACCCAGCTAGGACACTTTTCTCCACACTGGGGACAAGTGTCCGTTCTTGGTTGCAATAGAACATGATATGAAAAGGGACACTAATCTCCAGGACATTCTTATGCAAAAACGTCACAAGAACCAAAAGTGACCCCAGTGATGATTTGTATCCCACCCACGCTTTTATTGTACCTGATCAGAAGTCACATGCAGATTCATCCCCTCAAACCAAGACTTCTTGTCTTGATCCCAGTCCTAGCCAAATTAAGTTGTCGAGCAGGGGAAATCACGGAATCTAAAGTCCTTTCAAGCTTGAATAGAAAAGGGTCCGTTTGTCTAAGGCATAGATGTCTCGCCGAGGTAACTACCGATGGCGTTTCCCCCCCTGGTACCGAGTCTTCAGCTTTGGTTTCTCCAGGGACCCCCAGTCGGTGTTGGACACGGCCATGCAGGCGGAATCAGTATCTATGTCAATGTACTGGGCATGAAATCGTGCAAAAATTCACAACTTGGTGTAGTAGCTGGTAGATCATGTGATCAACCCGAAGGAACAGGAGATGTTTATCCGTCGACGGGCTTGCTTGAGATCGCAGGTGAGGATGTTGCCTTGCTGATCTTGATTTTTCACGGTTTACCGTAGTTTTGAATTTCTAATCAGTTTCATCATGAGGGCATTGTCAAGGTCCATCCCCTTGTCTTCGTGCTATTGCGCATCGGCAAAGCCTTGAAACTCCATAGCTTGGTACACCCGGGTAACATCGAGGCCGTGACTCGTATACCATCGCTGCAGGGTGTGCCGGTGAGCATAATGTCGATGAGCATTAGTCCATTTTGGGTCTGGATATCATGATCTTCGGCGTACGCAGGCATAGTGTCGCGAGTCCCCAATATCGTCGCGACAGACTTCTATGTCTTTGAAAATGAGCAGGCATCCCGTAAATTATTGGGGACGGGACAAGTGTTGGTCGGTGCATATGGTGTTTAGGATCCAGGTGGTGGTCAGCGTCAAGCTATGATACAAAGTCTGATAGTAAGTCTATAGAAAAAGGCGCGCATTGATTCAGTTTGCTGCGTCCGGTGAAACTCCCTCCACTCGTGGTAAGCCCTCGGCTGCTTCTCCTGACGTAGGGTTTCTGCGTCAGAGCCGTTTATCGGGTAGGGGGGTGCCCGACTGCGTCAAATATAAGAGCACACGAACGTGCCTGTATCAGCCGTGAAACTGAGAGACGATGGGTCTTTGATTGATGACAGCAAAACCGTCCACGGAGAGAAGTCATTTCCTCGATGCGTTTCTCCATGTGGTTGGCTTTATGGCGGCGCTCGTGGGCTTCCCAATCCTGTCACCATTAGGCTACGTGAGTCATAGATTGTTGTGCTTTGAAGTGATTTCCATCAATGGTGTAATGCCCTGCTGGCATAGCGATTATAGCGCAAGGTGAGCCCATGAATACCAACAGTCTTTCTAGACATCCACTCCAGCCCTTATGAAATGGGTGGAGAAAGGCTTTGATGAGGTTCAGATAGTACCGCGGACGTGCAACTGGCTGAACATATTCCAGAAAGCAGAGTTTCAGTGCCTGGGTGTCTTCCGAGACTCGCCATCGTCATCGACGAGGGCCACCTTCGGAATGCAGCCCAGTACATCTTGTGGTGAAATGGTTAAAACTTATGCACATCCACCTATTCATGTCGATGACATAGGCGAAATGACCTACCGAGCCTTCCTGTTACAATTACAGTTTTTATAGTGACGTTGTACTCTTGCCACTTCACTGATCGGGTTATATGCTCTGTCACCTGATGTAAAAAGTAGCCGAAAGCCAGATTGAGCCGAATTCTGTCGACTTTTAAAATGACTTCGTTGTAGCTGCGGATATAAGAGACGCGGATCAGAAATTGTAGACGTTTTCCAGCGGGCAATGATGATGAAACAACGCGGGATATCTGACCAGTTCCAGCGTTACAGGTCACCTGGTTCTCGATTTCATGACCCAATTCCAAATATGGGATGAATGGATGGCTATACATGAGTGCTTCGATTATGGACGGTGACTGGACCTCCGTGTTCGCATGGACGTTGGGCCGACCTCCGCGGGGGTTTTCGACGATGGGCGGTTGCTCATTTGCCCTAATGCGTGCATTCCGTAGATGGCATGGTATGGGTCCGTGCATAACGCGTTGCTGGCGGCTCAGTTGCTTGGCACGTCGGAAGAGCGCATAGCAGGTCTCGCATAGTTGCGTCGATAGAGCCTCCATGGTTAGACAGTTGATGGAGTCAACTACCCAGACCCGAAATTGTCTGTGCGCATGTCGCACAGGCATACTGGGCAGCGTCGTGAGTGGACTCGTGGTGTGGTACATTAGGCGCATAAAAGACTTCAAGCAGGGTAGCGCCTTGGGCTTTTATGCACATACTGGACCGCCTGACATTGGTTCTCTAATTAACTCTCCTCGGCCTCGGTGTTTTTCAAGCTCACTGCCTTTTGCACTCCACGATCTGGTACACTTGGGAGAACTTCTCCTTCTCCGGTGACTGTTTAGACCACGTCCTGAATGGACTTTCGTCTTTTGCCTGCACCGACTCCTCTCGTTCTTGGCTCATGACCTACTTTTGCACAACATCCACGCCTGGTCGCCTGAACTGCATTGACTCTCTCGCAGCCCCGCCTGTTCACATACTTGTTTCCCCGCTTCCTCTACAGCACCCACATCGCCTTCTTGTTCTTAAGCCTCTCAATAAGTTTTATTTGACCTCTCTTCACTACTATCATGCCTCAATAGTAGAATAATGTGTTGCTTAAACAAGTTGCCTCCTGTTGGGAACCAACACGACTTTGCAAGAATTTGTTCAGCTTGGTCCTATGCACATTTGACCTATTCTGGAACGGCTCAGCATAGATGGCACAGCTAGGGGATAATATTATCTATACCGTTATTAGAGGGAAGTAGTTCACGTAATGAGAAGCATGGCCTTCGGAATAGCGGCTGGTGCTGCTTTGATCATGTCAAGGGTAACAGTATATTTTGATTTGTATACCAGCTCGAATAAAGTGAAGTTGAGAAATATTTTTGCTTGATAAAAACGGAAGACTATTCACTTGGATAATCTTCTGTTGAGAAAGGCCGTAGGCAGGATGTCTAGATTGGTGGCACGCTGTCGTATCCAAAGGACCCAACTGGGGGTTCTTTTATGAGAAAAAGAGACAAATAGGTTGTTCGCCTCGGCCGGAAAAGATTATTGGTATTAAAAAAACAGTATAATTTTAGTTTTGAACGGTTACATTCCCCGGTCTTGCCTATGGATCTGGTTGCCTGCGAAATTGGATAATTAGGAAATATTTTGACTGTCATCGAACAGTTGCCGTCGCCAAACTTTCTTAAATATATTTCTTGCTTGGAGTTGAGATCGAACCTATTGCTCTCGACATATTGTGATGCGTCTGGCACCGTTTGAGCAAGCCTGGGATTCAATTAACTGAAAATTTTATCGTGAACAATCGGTTATCCCATAATAACGATCAAAAGATAACTTCTTATTTCTAAAAGATAATTATATTTCCAGCATGTGGATATATTGTCTATGGAAATCAGCAACAAACGAATTGAACTAGGTTACAGGAGCTTGGTTCACGAAGAAAGTGAAACGGGAATCGACTGTACAGTGCATGGGGTCATGGTGCGCATGGAGGTGGTCCGATACATTTTGCCAAGAATTTGCTGCTTAGGGAGGGGGATTGATCTTTGAACACAGGCTGTGTTTGACAGCCTTTTTGCATCAAATTTGCAATGGGCAAAGTGTATGTGACCCTCTACAAGCATTCCATTATTCCGCGCATTGGGACGTGGGATAATTTTCTTTCGGACACGTTCATGCACTCCATGCCCCATGCACTGGGCAAGTTTGATGGCACTAAACAAACTGTGTGTGATAACAACTGCATGTAACCATTACGCCGTGCATTGGGACATGTGGGAAATTCCAATTTGAACATCTACGTGCACTCCATGACCCCAAACTGCCTACAGTGATTAACATTCATTGCACGTTTTCATTGCCGTTGACCTTGACGCACATGCGTTTGTTGATCTATGAACCGATCACTTCCATGAAGCTTCCATGTCTGCACAGTAGTTTCAACGATCTACGATCTCCGGCCAGTCTGCTGTCTGTGTTAAGAGTATCGGGAATTTACAGGTATTACACAGAAATAGATGCAGTTCGAAACCAAAAACAATAAAAAATTTAACGGACTTGCGCTGTTATAGATTCATGACGTCATCGTAAAAAGGCTGGGTCTGGGTTAGAATCGACCCGCCTCAAAACATTAGAGAGTGATTGTTTCCTGGGATAGAATACGCCAGCTTGTGTCTCCGTATTAACCAGTGGGCAGGTTGCCCGTGACCCATGCACTGGCGACGAGCTGAGAAAGTTTAAGGAACTTCCCAGCTTGCAACTTGAATCTTAGCATGCATGCTGTCTCTGACCTTGCGCAATGGGAAAGTTTCACGGACTTCTCATTTTTCAACACGTCCATGCATGGAAATTATGCATAATTCAAAACTCTAAGGCGAAGATATGGACTGGTTACAAGGACATATATTGTCCACTGCGTGCTGGCCTGTGCCTACCCTTCCCCTCTCCCCCCAACACAACATCCCTAACCGAATGGTGTCGTAAGTCCCCTTTTTATACTACTACCGTTCTTTATGTTTTCGGAATATATGATCTCGTGATAGATAGTTGAGAATATATATCAACGACACGACGTTATCGTTGCAGTTTTCAGACCATACTACATTGTGAGTTTTGATTATACCCATCCATAATAGTACTCAAATCTGGAGGGTGGGGATAAAACCACCCCACACATTTACACTCACACTTTCAAGCAGCTAACCTGTGTAAGAACAAAATAAAAACGAGTGAGTCTCAAAACACGAGTTTGTACCAACATTAAACTTTATTACGACGATTTGGAAACCATTTCAACAGTTTGAAATGAAACAATAATACTGGTGTGATTCCAATAGTTTTATATAGAAATACACGAATAAAATTGAAGGATCTATGGGGAAATATATTTACCCTTCACACTGCATGATGCCAAATACTGATACATATCTCTTATGATAAAAACATGGAAGAATAAACTTTAACTAATATAAAAATAATATAATTGCACTTTAGGTAAAATTATTTTCCTAATACTGAATTGGTAATTTGTATAAATTTAAACAGTCGGTTCTTGAATGTGAATATCTGTGTGCCAAGGGTATATATCATCCATGAATATTAACGGATAATGAAATCAATAGCATATACGTGATAAATGACTAATTGGTCTGAACAATGTGAAAGTTAATGAGCTTTACGAAAGCCAGTACCGGCAGGGTTGTATTTTCCATACAAGTTTGAGCATGTTAACAGAAAGTGGCTCAACAAAATCGCTGGCTAAATAGGATCAAAGTTTCGTGTATTTTCCTCGCACTGCCTATGCAATGTTGAACCAGTTGGATTACAGAGTTAATTCTTAATCCTAGTTTATACCCATTCGAAAGCATGCACGCATGTGACAAATTACCAAAATGTTCGCAAAAAAAAAAAAACAAAAAAAACAAAAAAAACACCCAAAACAAACGCTTATGGTGACACAAGTTTGGTGTTGTTTTAAAACACTTTCGAAAGTGAAAATTAAGAAACCTCGAAACGGAAAATAAGCAGATTCATGAACGCACAAATAAAACGTCACTTTAGGGATAAATGTAATCCAACAAGCGAAATATACGAGGATCCAAAATCCTAGATTAATGTAAATAAATACTTATTCATATTGCATGAAACCTAAACCGATATAGTTACCGGTACTAAATATATACTCCGTGGTTAAGTAATACTGCTAAGTATGCTGATAATAATACTGAAACGATGTCTTTTTAAAACAGTGGCCTATTCCACTGCGGCGACTGTTTGCAAATGGCAGCGAAATCTCCCTGGTAATGGTTATGTCATTAATGCAGCTTAAACAATCTGTTCGTCAGATGCATGTCATCTACATACCTGGAAGTAACAAAATATACATGTAGATAAACAAGTCGTTAACCTGTATTTTATAGTGATTTAACTGATAAAGAACAATTCTCCAAGCATTGCATGGGGTTGTACAAAACAGTCTAATGTAATTACCTGTTCTGAACAGGTGAAAACTTGTAGAGGATCTATAATTATAAGAGTGTACCCCACCGACAACAGGTTAACTTCCAAGTCATGACATCGTTTTGTAGGAATATAATATGTTTTGCTACACACAAAGTAAAGAAGTGTTTATAATGTACATTTTCAAAGTGTCCGGTAATTTTGACTTCTAGTTTTTCGTCAATAAAGTGTTCAATTCGAGCCAATCAAGTGTTATATTTTGATCGACTCAAATCTAACAATACGAAAACTAAAATTACTTTACACATTGGAGCCGTACAATTTCAACGTTGTGTGTGTACTGTGTATCTGGGCAAATAGAGACGCTACTCCCAGCTTTAAGCGAAAAACTTTTTTTAAAAATCTTTCCTTTTGATTGGCAGTTGATTTATATATTTATTCACACTTAAAATGAAAGTGTTGTAACATTATAAATGTTGAAGGAATGACAACATTATACAAAGTGCTACATTTGTACCGGTAACACTCCCAGAAAGTGTTTTGGTAAAAGTGTTATATCCAACATTTTAGTGCTGTATCGGGAGCAATAAGACATTTTACAAGTTGAAACATAATATGCTGAATATAGCACTTTTAAAGCGTTGTATTGCTCCCGATACAAACAGCATATATAATGTTGGATAACACCTTTTCTCCCAACACTTTCTGAGAGTGTTACAAAAATAACACTTTATACAATATGTTGTCACTCCTCCAACATTTATAATGTAAAGTACAACACCTTCCGTTTAAGAGTGTATTCGTTTATTGTCAAATACCGGTACCGTAAATCAATGGTAATTTACCAAGATATTGAATCACTAAAGTTACCTGGTCATTGGACTGTTCACCTTCGGATGTCGTTTGAAAGGTCTAGGCCACATGACTGGGGGTAGATTGTTGCCAGTACCCCAATTTGGGGGATTTTTCTTGAATGGACTACCCTTGGATGGCAGAACTTGTCTCAGAGTTGACCAATGCTCGCACCTCGAACTTGGATGAGAGGGGAAAATTGTCCGCTCTTCGTCATCCCGGCAGAATCCCCGAAGTGGCGGTTCTCCAACTGATATCCAGTGCCGATCCGAAGTTGGCAGTGGGCCTATAGCCATTAGCTTGTGTCGAGGAACCGGGGCTGTGTGCCGAAGGTCTGTTGGAATATACCGCTTTGTCACCCATACCGTCTCAACTGAATTATCAGCACTTTCGGATTTCTCCTTTTCTCTTCGTTCTTTCATATAGCGATCGTAGGCAAATTTGAACGCTCCGACATTCCCAATGCTGAGCGCAGCCATTTTGACGCTATATACCTGGTTGCTAGGCTTGTTTGTACCGCTAACGTCACAATTACAAAGTTGGGGGTATTAAAACAGGTCTGCTCACTCTGAGGTCGAATTATGTTCTGTTGTTTTTTTCTCGTTCGACACTTGCCTTTATAAGGGTAAGTTAATGCGAGGGTATGGACGAGTGTGTGACCATGCAACGGGAATAGAATATTAATAAAACAACTTTCAATATCCCCAGTAACTTTCTTGTTAGCACTGGTTACCATTTCGTAGTCTTCTGTTGTTGTTGTTTTTTTTTCCGAGAAATTGAACCGGTGAAAGGCAATGAACGACCTTGGTTCATTTTTGTCTTTTAATTCATTTTTTTTTTCTTCTTTTTTTTGCAGACTGATTTGATAGACACAATTAATATCGTCAGGTCGAGATCCCATTGTTGCAATGAGCACATATTTTAGTCTACGATACCAGTATCGTCGTAAAGCTTTTTCTTTGCAGTCTGTCATATTCGGTATTATTCCCGTATGCTAGTTAGGCTGCCGGTGGGCATCTTAGAATTCATTTTTGAAGCATTTCGGTAATTACATGGGCTAGGCCGAAAAATATGCGGTCTATAAAAGATATCGAGGTTGCACGATACTGGAGATACATACATAGCCTAACCAACTGGAAATATGAATTTGTTTGACAAAAGGTATTTTAACGTGTGAAAACGACGACTATTATTACATCATTATGATCACATGAAACCAGAATCTAAACTTGTTCGGAGGGTTTAAACTCTTTCATAAATGAGATACATGTATAAGAGTAAAGCACCCTTGGAGTCTGAGATACATGAAATTTATATTATCTGAAATACATTTTATATGAAGAGAAAGCTGTAACGGAAAGAACTGGACAAATGAGCAACGTGGAATCTAAACGAACGTGACCTTGTATTTTAATTTGAAAGGCGATTAGGTTTCCTTGAGTTGTTTTGGGAATGCAACAGCTGACACATGGTTTACCCCGCCCACTTTTGTTCCGCTGTTGGACCGGGCGACCTCTGACCCGGATACAGCAATCAGCCTCGCTTTGGGCCAGAAAACACAACCAGCTGTGCAGTGTCATTCCACCACAAGAGGCGAGTTTTTTCCTCGACTATTTTGGTCCGAGGAGGGCGATTTTGGCGTCGATGGAGGATTCGAATAGTAGTCAACCTTCTAAATGTCCCTGTGGTTTCTGGGGGTAGGTATTTGTAGCGTAAATTGAGTGAAATCAACCGGAAATACAGGGCAATCTTTGTGGGCAGGACGCTGGGGGTCTCCGACTCCGGCTAGCCCAGAAACTGGAACAAACAAGGCCGCATTTGACAGGCGGACTTCACTTGTCTCCCCGAACAAATTACTGCTTGAACCGTGCTCTGTTCTACTCTTCTTTCTAAGTGTTGTTTCGTTTCTAATGAGACTAGCTCAATTTTGTTGAATATTGTAGTCGAATGTCCTTCACGGTATGAAATTGAATGGAAGTAACGCGGTACTGGTGAATTTGTTCCGTTTCCTTGACAATGGCATCGCGGATAAAAGTTGCCCACTGACTTGGATGGAGAAATCCATCTATGAATTGATGTTATATCTGATGACCGTTATTTGATAGTTGGAGGTCCAAGTTCTGTCAAAACTTAGGGTAAAAATCCTGTTGCCCTCGCCAGATGCGGTGGCTATTTTTATGCTAAAAATATGGCATGAGTAAGCAACTTGACTGTCTCCACACATCCATATCCTATCGATCACCACTGTTTATTTGGGTCTTCGGGTAGCCAAGTTGACATGGCTTCATTCGTTCCTACTACGCCATGATGCCTCTCAATGAACTTACATGTACACTCCGGGATCAAACGGCTCCATGGGTCATTCGGCTCCATCCGGCAATAAAACAATCCCTCACAGCTCTCTGTCCATTTGTTTTATCGAGTTCGGCAAAGAGTTTGATTGCCGTAAAGAGCTCATCCTTCTGCAATCAGTCTTCAAACAACAACGACCAGTTGAATTTCCGCCATTATTTTCGTACGGCCGGTCACGTGATCGCACGATACGTTGCTGATCACGTGACACGTATGAATATAATGGCGGCGAATTCAACCGACCGTTGATGTTTGAAGACTGATTGCAGATGGATGAGCTCTTCACGGCAATCAAACTCTTTGCCGAATTCGATAAAACAAATGGACAGAGAGCTGGGAGGGGTTGTTTTATTGCCGGATGGAGCCGAACGACCCATGGAGCCGTGTGATCCCGCAGTGTACATGTAAGTTCATTGAGAGGCATCATGGCGTAGTAGGAACGAACGAAGCCATGTCAACTTGGCTAGTCTTCGGGAGGATATAATTGATACAGTAGCGTCAATCCACACACACCAACATTTTTTCCAGTCGTCTCTGTTTACCTGAATGCTGATTTCGGGCTAAACTCAGTCAACGAGAATGCGCGCACAACACATTTAAATAAAGGTCACGTGACTCTCATTTGAGCCCCCAAGTCATCATCGCAATTCCTCAACACTTGACTGGATATTTGCAGTGAAGTGCACTAGAATCATGAATGAATCTGGAATGCAACATTATTCGCACATGTGTACATTTACGGGTAACCAAACAGCTTCTGCAATGATTCCGGTGCGCTTGTGAACTGCGAACATCTGACCACGCATTGAGAAAGTGCGACGATGACTTCGGGGCTCAAATGAGAGTCACATGACCTTCATTTTAAATGTATCGTGCATACAAGCGCGTTGACCGATTTTAGCCCGAAATCAGCATTCAGGTAAATAGAGATATAGCCCCACAACCTGGCAAAGGTCACAAGATTTTTACTCGCCATTTTGACATGACTTCGACCTGCATCTATATATGAATAACGGCCATCAGATATCACATCTACAGATGGTTTTCTCCATCTACCCACTGACTCAACCCAGATCTTTTGGACTGTGGCCTGTGTATGCACCCCAGCATCACAGACTGATTTCATAGGCTAATGATAATTTGAAAAGTAATCTGATAATTTTAGCTGGCATGATAAAATTTTAAGGTCTGCATAATTTTGTCGGGTCATGAAACCCAATTATCGATAAAGCGTTTAGGCTTAGCTACGAATTGTAGTTGTTTACCATCTTCTGTAGTGCAGGGGCAAAGTTTACGAGAGCTAAAACCAAAGATGTACAAAATTGGGGTTGATTCCAAATGCTGACACCTTTTGGTCCAAATGTCCGTCTTTTACCACTGATCAAACCAATAAAATGCATCAGTATACTAAAAAAAAAAATGTACAATTTTAGTAGCTAAATTCAAAATAGTGTCTCCTCATGCTTTACGCTACACCGGCGCTTACTGTGATGTTAAGCTCTGAAAAAGGCCCACAATTAATCCTTACCCAGGGCTCGAAATCGCCACAAGCTCGGCAGCCCGTGGCTGGTGAATTTAGAACTTGTCTGGTTGAATATAGTTCTAAAGCTAGCTAACCAGCCCGACTGGCTGGTTATAATTAAAGAATTTCACCTTTGTATAATGAAATATACCAGCCCGATGGTCTGGTAAAGTTTTATGGTAAATTCATGCCCTGTTACATGTACCTATCAGACTGTGTAACATTTACAGCCCATAATGACGCCCCGATAATATATCCAAACAAGAAGTCGGCCTGTAAACATTTCACATGAAGCACCCACTTCGTAACAACTGCCATGTCACTTTAAAGCCTAATTCACTGATATGGTGAAGCCAATTTGTGAAGATCCAAGGGCGCTCTAATAGATGAATGGTTTATATCTTGTAAATACTGATGGAAAGGGCATTGTATGGGCATTATAGTACATGTAACTATAGATCAGGAAAGTCCATGACATATGTTATTCTACCATTAGTCTTGAATCTTGTAAGTTACTAAGACACTCAAATTTTATGTATCAATACTACTGGTGACGGGAAACGAAATATGCATATACAAAACGCCCCATGACAGTTTCCGACATGGTTCAAATTGTCCTCCCCATATTGATAAATTGGGCTTCAAAATGACATGACAGTTGTTGTGAAGTGGGGCTTCGACTGAGAATTCCTTGCGAATTTCAACTACATTTGTTAGCCAATTAGGTGGCTAGCTTGGTGAAACAATTTCAAGATCAGGTCACCGTAATTACACATGTTAGGACCTGGACCAAGATGGTAAACATTATCGGGGAAACAGTATCCAAATATGGCATTTCCAGACAGTGTGCACTAACACCAAAGGGTTTTCTTCCGCCGAAAATCTGGCTTTGCTAGGTTGTAGAAAATATCAAAAGATCGTGCTGTGTGAAAGTGATAATATCTGTGAACTAAATGTCAATCACACTCGAAAGTGAAAAGGCAGAACTTGTCGTGATTGGTTTATTATGGGATCTCGTAGAATATCGGCAAACATTTCGCAGAAATTTTTCATGGCGTTATTTTCAGTTTTTGTCTCTTCACCTGCCCTTTGTTTTTGTTTTTGAGCAGATGACTAAAATTGAACTTCCGGAGCTGTCACATAGAAAAGTTATTGTTGTAATTACTTACTTTAGACACAAACTTTAATAACATCTCTGCCATCCAGTGTTATCATGCATATATTCCTACAAAGTAGGCCATCTGCAAATTGTCCGGTAGTCAGACAGTGAATGAGCCCATCCGAATCCTTTTGTCGACAAAATAAGGAGAACCGATGACATTAGAACCTTGATTTTTTGCATGAAGGTGCATTAGGAGACTGTGACCAGCAAGTTCTGAGCTGACCTACTTTTGATGGAAATCAAAAATCACTGGTGATTCTGACTTGGGCAGTGCCCATCTTTCATGTAATATACATGTAGGCAAGATTTTAACTTGGAGGGGGGGGGGGGGGATTTCCAAGAGTTCAGTAAGTGTCGAAGTCCTAATGCCTACCTTATCCTGTGCAGGGGCGTCGGAGCACGTTTGAAAGTTTGGGGGCTGAACTCTATATCGGCCATGTTAAATGCTGGACTGGTGCTATCTAAGATAGGACTTATAACATTGCAGTCTCAAAAAGTGGGAGCCCCCCCCCCCCCCCCCCCCACCCCCACCCGCCGGTTCCGCGGCCCCTGTAATGAATTCTATTTCATGTATATTATGACATTTCCAGGTTTTGTTCTAGATATACAATGAAGCAGAGAACTCCTCTGATTGTTATATGAACTGAATAATATGTTTATGTATTTATTATGCACTGTTATATTTACTGCTCATTGTGTTGCATCAACATAAATATTCATGCATCCTGAAGGCAGCGTTATTGCCTTATCAGGTCAGTGACACTGATTTATAAAAATACGAAATTTCATATGATTTTGTTATGTCAAATTAACGTCAGAGATAAAGATAGGAACTAAAATTCTTATTTGTGTCATCTTTTATGTAGGTCGTGAATAATTCACTAAATATAGGCATACATGTATATAGGTCAGCAGGCCGTAAAACACCTTTGCACGACATGCTTTCATGAGCACATATATACTTTTCTGTTTTAACCACAAAATGAGTACAGGGAATGGTTTATAGGGATTGTCTTATATTCAGTATAATTCTCATGAATTTTGCCATAGCAACAACCTAATTGACACAGTAGTAGCTTTGTATTGATACATACTGGCAGTAAATGTGACACACCCTCCGAATCAGTTCATGGTACTACAATTGCATGTAGGCTAGCTAGAAGGCAATATTAACATGTTCTCCGTCGAGAGGCCCGAATCACTCCCGATCCCTGAATACATATATCATGTATATCTACAATTATACAATGTGTTTGAAGCAGTCAGCCATGTCTTTGTATTGATGTGCTACCCTCTAGCAATTTGTGACCTGCTATGCAGTGCTAGCTTACATGTACAGCGCATTCATGTGTTGTCAGACAACCTATACATGTAGCTTGCTGAGAGATCTATACATTTTAGGTGTAGGGGGCCTACATGTACATGCATACCAGTACTATGTATGGTACACTTGTTCAGACACACATGCTAGAAAATTACTTGTACAATTTATTTACTTGTAACCTGCTTTATTAGGAGACCAGGTTTTAATACTATAAGAACAGGTTTAACACCGTTTATTTGTTACAACTTGCATAGAGTTGGGATTCCACAAAGTTTACTGAGAATTAAAAATGTGCATGAATGCACATGTAGGCACATACTGTTACGTAAGCTTACCACTGCACTAGACCATATAGAACTCCTGCTAGGAATTTGAGATGATCATTTTATGAATGATTTGGTATGGTCAGCTTACACCTGCGTCTTGTTATACATGTACTTCACTATATCAAGTATACATGTAGTAGGATGATAACTTGGAATTTATTAGAGTGCATGTGAAATGCATCTCTTGAATAATACATGCTTGTAGATTCTCTCCCTCTAAATTGAAATGTGACAAAGGTCAAATCGACTGAGTCGACCAATCACATCAAGCTGCAAGCCTCACTCACAAGAATCAATTTTTAAATGATTTGTTTTTGATGGTCCTGGCATGAGGGTCACAGTTCATTCAGTGATGAAACAGGCCACCTCAAGTTTAATTCAGACCCACTATAGCAAAGCAACAGTTGGGTCTTATTTTAATCAGACTGGGCATTTGGATAAGACATCTGATGTGCCCTTATGGAAGATTGACCGTTTTGCATGAACAACTCGAACATGACTTACATAATACACATGTAGTATGATCATTTAAGTATTTACATGTAAGCCTTCATTCTTCTGCTACATGTACATGTACATGATGTTAGACGATTAGCCAACATCATACAGACTCTTGTGATCTTGCCAAAATTGTGTTCAAATTGCCTTCATTTAAATTATTCCTCAATTGTACTTTACAGATCATCCAAAACTCTAGGACTTTGCTCCAGGTGTTATAAAGGTAAGATTTTAGTCTATTCCTACGAAGTAGGCTACAGATCGCAAATTGTCCGGTAATGAGTGAGTCAGTCCATCCGAATCCTTTCGTCGGCAAAATAAGGAGAACCGTTGACATTAGAACCTTGATTTTTGGCATGAACGTGCATTAGGGCATTGTTACCAGCAAGTTCTGATCTGAAATAATTCTGATTAAAAATTAGATTTATAATTAACACTTCAGTATATTGTTATAGATATATGTAAGCTGTAGCCTTTAACGTGTATCCTATTTCACATCCAAACATGTCATCATTGCCAAGAAAACTGTGGTCCGTTTTGCTCCAGCGTTTTATCGCATTTAATGAGTAGGCCTATCAGTTACTGTCCGGCTAAAAATACCCTACTGCATATACCCTCAAAAAATCAGCGCTGTTTGCACAACGAAGCTGAGGTGGTTTAACGTTTATCAATGAAGAAAATCACCGATCAACTGCCATAGAATGTAATGTGAAACAAGGAAACCGGAATAGTACATTCATCAGATTGCCGATACCCAAAATGTGGTGTCTCATATATCTAGATAACAACGTGATGTAGAGACGCTATTTATTCGTCTTTGTACCGGTTATGCTCAGGAGAATCACATAGAATCATTATTATCTTGTGCATAGAAGGTGTTGGTCTTGAGTTGAATTACCGTAAACTACATAAATGCTACCTTTCTATACTATAGTACTATATATAAAAATTTGGTGTATTGTTGGGAAAATAATGTGATTCAAAAAGTTGTTTTGATCCTGGACAAGGGCACTGAAAACCACTAAAGAGATGTACAGTACAAGGCAGAAATAACTTGTTCATAAACGCGAGTAGAACGCGAAGTAATCGGGACTGACCCGCGCTAGTTTATTGAAGAAGTCGCGACTATAAATTTCGGAACACGCGGTTTAGACCCGACTGCTTTCTGTAAACCCGTCAGCGTGTAAAAGCGGCCGATGTCGCTATCGACGCGATCGTCTCGGGTTTTAGCGCAATCCACAGGCATATTTCGAAAGGGATTACTTTATTGATCGCGTCAGATGGAGTCTTGTTGGCCGAACAAGCCAAGATTGACCGCCACGTAAGAAATTCCCCACACAGTAAAATGTTCGTCGAGTGAAAGCTCATTGATAGTCCACACCATTCAATAACGAAATAATCGGAAATATAAGTTCAAAGTTTATTAAGAATCATACTATAAACGTATAAGAAGTTTATTTTGTTGAAGACGTACCTTCATTGTGATGGAAATTGAGAAAATCAGCGAAGAATTTGCCGTTTTTTGAACCATAGATCTTCAGCGTCATCGAAATCTCATTTCCCGCGGTAGATTGTGGGAGATATTGGTCTCATTCCAAAGGCCATTTCCCCCACTTTCGACCTATGATGAGTGATTTAACAACTAACAAAGAAATCACGAAGAATTTGATTGAATAGACATATCCTTGTCATGAATATTCGTTAGATAAAACAAGGTCGACTGAGCTGGTTAATACCGCAAAGCTGATTAGTTGAGAATGAGGTCATCGTAGGAGAGTCTGTGAGACAATCGCAGCGATTGACCGGCTGTCTGTCTGTATGCCGGTCTTCAGTGCCGAGTGAATTTATCGCAGAGAAAATGCCTCAGTTGGAAACTTTAGCGAGCCGACTGTTGGATTTACAATGGAAATAAAGGGTTTCTCCGATTTATATGTCGGATTAAAACCCACAAAGATGATGTACTGGTATTTTAGCACGATCGTCCGCTTGAATTGAGCGAATCGTGATGAGATTTGTTATGAAAATTATCGTTTGGCTGGGACATAGACGCAAGGTAATGCTCATTGTTGCCGAAATCAATTTTTTTTCTCGCCTGGTCTGGTTTTATTTTAGACACAAAAGGGCAGATATTTTCAAAGACAGATTAATTAAAGTGTGGGCTTTCTGAAAATATATATATTTAGCGGGGTATCAATCAAGCTACATGCAAATATATTGCTTCAAAAAACACGGTCCATAACAAAATCCTCCCGCATGCATTCATCTGAGCATACATGTACAAGGCTGAAAAACGAGACTATCGGCAAGTAGCAAAGGAACTCGTTTATTTACAACACGCGACTTGTTCTGATCGCGTCATGCAGTTACGGCGTACCGTCGACGCGTTTCAGTCGAGATTATGCTTTTGTTTTTGCGCGATTTAGGCGAGTTTTCAGGCTGCGATTAATAAATTATAGTCGCGAAAATGATTTTTTTCACTCGCGTTTATGAGCAAGTTATTTCTGCCTTGTACTGTAGATATATTTTCACACGTAAAGCTTGAAATCTAGTGAACCTATATTATTCAATCTGTTTCCTTTAATTAAAAAAATGTAAAATTAAATCGGCGATCGTTATTTATTTTGGAATGAAGGCGCATTAGGAGACTGTTACCAACAAGTTCTGAGCTGACCTACTTTTGATGAACATTTCTGGTAATTTTTGATGAAAATCACTGGCGATTCTGACTTGGGCAGTGCCCATCTTAATATAGGCAGGATTTCAACTGGGGGTGGGGATTTCCAAGAGTTCAGTTCGCGTTCGAGTCCTAATGCCTACTGTACTTCGTAGGTCCTGTGACGTTAGTCACACTGCTCATGTATTATTTGTCATTTCTTAAATTAAACACAGGTGTGCATCATTGGAATGCTCAAAATGGAGAATAGTCCTATTGTTTGTCATATGAATAGAGGATTTTTCTAGTCCAACTATTCATTACACCTGGGCTGTCTTTCACTTATAAGCATAAGTTACATATTCTCCATGATATCAAGTATATTTGAATACATAAGCTGTAGATATGATATTTACAAGTACATGTAGGGTAATACATGTTGATGCATGCAATTCTTCATGTGTTGACAGAAAATATTACAGTTCTTGATATGAAATTAATGCATATATGTAAGCAAATATAGCTGTGATGTTATTCTTTATATTCAACATCATGTCATCAATTTAGATATTGGGGTTATAACGATTAATACATGTAATAATACCACATATGTACTGGACTCAATAATATCAAATATTGTTTCCTAATGAAACAGAGATTAAATTTGATTCATCAAGTGTTTTATTTAATAATATGATAATATTTCATTTATCCCCGACTGATGAAGTTTTAATAACTCGCAGTGCGAAGATTTTCATTTTAGCTTGTAAAAGAATCCCAAATAAATAAAAAAAATTTTTGTCATTCTCTCATTGGGGTGCTAGAGGATATACTCAGTCAGTTTGCCTACCTGGTTCAATTTTTAAAATGCCACGGAGGTTGCAGGGCTTCGTGTTTAGAATTGGTGCGCGAGCTAAAAATAGCTCACGTCAAAATATTTAGGAGAGGGTATTTGAAAGTTAGGCGAGTGATTGCAATGCAATAAAATATAAAATGTGACAGTTTACGTGAGCTAAAAATCACTCTTGTGACATGAATTTACGCGAGTGTTTGCGTGCAGGTGAGCTATCACTCGCGCTAAAAAAGAAGCCCTGGGTTGTGGTTCCTATATATCATGTATATGGTAATTTCTCTAATAATTTGATCACTGGAAGTGCAGCAAAAATGGCTTATATATATTGAAATATTTTTCATGGCACCAACTACAAAGTGTCACTCTTTGTCATTCTTTAGCTTTTCTTCAATTTAAAAGATTGGGAATGTTACTTTTTTCTGTGTTTGAATAACAGAGTTGAAAAGTGAACTTCCTTTGATTTAATTATTTTGTAGGGGAATTACCATATTTAGATTTGTCAAGGTTTCACTTGATCTTGTTCAAACGATTAGAAATGTTGTGCTTCTTTTGTTTTGCAGAGCATTTGCAGAAGTCTAAAGAAGCCATGCAGTCTTCACCATCTGGTAAACCAGGGCTTTCCACATCTACTGACAAGACAGACAGCACTCCCATCAGAGTGCCTCCTTCAGGTAATACTTGTAAAATCTGTCAAATAGACAGGCAGTACTCGCACCAGAGTGCCCCCTTCAGGTAATACTTGTAAAACCTGTCAAATACACAGACTGTTTGACTGTACTCCTGTCAGAGTGCCACCTTCAGGTAATACTTGTAAGACCCAGTCATAGACAGACAGTACTCCCATCAGAATGCCCCCTTCAGGTAATACTTGTAAGACCCAGTCATAGACAGACAGTACTCCCATCAGAATGCCCCCTTCAGGTAATACTTGTAAGACCCAGTCATAGACAGACAGTACTCCCATCAGAATGCCACCTTCAGGTAATACTTGTAAGATCCTGTCATAGACAGACAGGCAGTACTCCCATCAGAATGCCCCCTTCAGGTAATACTTGTAAGACCCAGTCATAGACAGACAGACAGTACTCCCATCAGAATGCCACCTTCAGGTAAGGGACCATTCAAAATTTATCCTGAGGGGGGGGCCGGTGGAATTTGAGTCTGAAGCTTGTACTAGGAATTGTGGGTACGGCTTACTTTTAGTCAGTTTTATTATATTTGGATTCGTTGGAATTGGGCGTGTGTTTGTGGTGAGATGGGGGGGGGGGTCATTGATAAATATGGTATCAGGTGAGGGGGGGTCACTGGTAACCTTCCAGCCAAAGGAGGGGGGATCACACATAACTTAGGGTCATCAGCTGAATTTCCACCGGCCCACCCCTCAAGATAAATTTTGAACGGTCCCTAATACTTGTAAGACCCAGTCATAGACAGACAGACAATACTCCCATCAGAGTGCCACCTTCAGGTAATACTTGTAAGACCCAGTCATAGACAGATATTACTCCCATCAGAGTGCCACCTTCAGGTAATACTTGTAAGACCCAGTCATAGACAGACAGTACTCCCATCAGAATGCCCCCTTCAGGTAATACTTGTAAGACCCAGTCATAGACAGACAGTACTCCCTTCAGAGTGCCACCTTCAGGTAATACATGTAAGATTCAATCATAGACAGACAGTACTCCCATCAGAGTGCCACCTTCAGGTAATACTTGTAAGACCCAGTCAGAGACAGGCAGACAGACAGTACTCCCATCAGAGTGCCCCCTTCAGATAATACTTGTAAGACCCAGTCATAGACAGACAGACAATAATCCCATCAGAATGCCACCTTCAGGTAATACTTGTAAGACCTAGTCATAGACAGACAGTACTCCCATCAGAATGCCACCTTCAGGTAATACTTGTAAGACCCAGTCATAGACAGACAGACAGTACTCCCATCAGAATGCCACCTTCAGGTAATACTTGTAAGACCCAGTCATAGACAGACAGACAATACTCTCATCAGAGTGCCACCTTCGGGTAATACTTGTAAGACCCAGTCATAGACAGACGAACAGTACTTCCATCAGAGTGCTACCTTCAAGTAATACTTGTAAGACCCAGTCATAGACAGACAGACAATACTCCCATCAGAGTGCCACCTTCAGGTAATACTTGTAAGACCCAGTCATAGACAGACAGACAATAATCCCATCAGAATGCCACCTTCAAGTAATACTTGTAAGACCCAGTCATAGACAGACAGACAGTACTCCCATCAGAGTGCCACCTTCAGGTAATACTTGTAAGACCCAGTCATAGACAGACAGTACTCCCATCAGAGTGCCACCTTCAGGTAATACTTGTAAGACCCAGTCAGAGACAGGCAGACAGACAGTACTCCCATCAGAGTGCCCCCTTCAGATAATACTTGTAAGACCCAGTCATAGACAGACAGACAATAATCCCATCAGAATGCCACCTTCAGGTAATACTTGTAAGACCTAGTCATAGACAGACAGTACTCCCATCAGAATGCCACCTTCAGGTAATACTTGTAAGACCCAGTCATAGACAGACAGACAGTACTCCCATCAGAATGCCACCTTCAGGTAATACTTGTAAGACCCAGTCATAGACAGACAGACAATACTCTCATCAGAGTGCCACCTTCGGGTAATACTTGTAAGACCCAGTCATAGACAGACGGACAGTACTTCCATCAGAGTGCTACCTTCAAGTAATACTTGTAAGACCCAGTCATAGACAGACAGACAATACTCCCATCAGAGTGCCACCTTCAGGTAATACTTGTAAGGCCCAGTCATAGACAGACAGACAATAATCCCATCAGAATGCCACCTTCAAGTAATACTTGTAAGACCCAGTCATAGACAGACAGACAGTACTCCCGTCAGAGTGCCACCTTCAGGTAATACTTGTAAGACCCAGTCATAGACAGACAGTACTCCCATCAGAGTGCCACCTTCAGGTAATACTTGGAAGATCCAATCATAGACAGACAGACAATACTCCCATCAGAGTGCCACCTTCAGGTAATACTTGTAAGACACAGTCATAGACAGACAGACAGTACTTCCATCAGAGTGCCACCTTTAGGTAATCTACCTAGTATAATGCGTGGCGTGTCCTCCTCCTCCTCCTACTCCTCCTCCTCCGCTTTACTCACTGCACAGCGGGTCGCATAGGTGTGGCGCGGGATAGGGTGGGGCGAGAGACCTGGGGTTTTCGCTACCTGAGATTCCATGGGCCAGGCTTACACCCTACAGTAGAATGGGTCGACTGTGCATGCGCGATGAGTAGTGCGCGATGAGTAATATAGAAAGTGCACACGATCTCCCTATCCCTATAGGTGTGGCACGGGATAAGGTGGGGCGAGAGACCTGGTGTTTTCGCTACCTGAGTTTCCATGGGCCAGGCTTGCACCCTACAGTAGAATGGGTCGACTGCGCATGTGCACGATGAGTAGTATAGAAAGAGCACGCGATCTCCCTATCCCTATAAACTAACCCATGGGGGTGAATGAACCCATAGGGGTGAATGAGCCATGGGGGTGAATGAGCACTCGTACTTGTAAGACCCAGTCATAGACAGACAGACAATACTCCCATCAGAGTGCCACCTTTAGGTAATACTTGTAAGACCCAGTCATAGACAGACAGACAGTACTCCCATCAGAGTGCCACCTTCAGGTAATACTTGTACAGTGCTTTATTTATAAGGCGCGCTTTCACTCTCGTGCGCCTCCCGCTCGCCTTATTCTCGATCGAGGTGCACTTTTTTTAGCGCACCTGAAATATCCTACTGTTTATGCATAGAGTATGGCATGGTGCAAAACATTGCCAGGCCCTCAATTAAAATGTGCCCTGCTCCATTTAGATCGCGCTCCGTCTCTTTTAAAACCATTCTGTTGCTTTTTTCCATGAATACAGATTGTTTATTTCTGAATTTTCGACATCGCCTAACATCGTTGACCCGCCGCCATATTGGCTGAAAGCAACGTATTCCAGTACTGGCGTTTAGATTGGCTGGGTCATGATCAGGCGGTACTCTTAGCCAATGAAAAACTTCGTTACCATCTCAGCCTCGTGTCGCGGGGGAAACCCCTGTTCGTTGACACATCGAACTTTACGCTGACAACAGCGCGGACTAGTAGATTAATACCAGGAATAAATGCCGGTAATAAGCTCTTTTAATGATAAGTTCAAAGTTCCAGTACTTAATATAATTCGGTTACAGTTTGTCTCATGTGGATCCTGTTTATTCGTTGGTAATCTGTTCAACGTAAACAGTTCAGTGTGTTGATCGTGGGCACAACGCAAGTCTAATTTTATGGGACCGATATAAAATGCTGCATTATTTCAGAAATTACAAATTGAATGGAAGCCTTATTAGCTATGGCGATATTACGTAGCCCATTTCATCTGAATACCAAGCCTGTTTAGCAGCAACAACAACAAAATATTTCCAATTTCCAGTAAAAAGTATGAATATCTTGAAAAAATAAATCATATGTATGGTAGATCTAGTGAGCTGAAACATATGATATGTCACTCAGCTTGACACTCTTTGATACACAAAATGTCACTTAAAAAAAAAATTTATTCAGTAATAGTTTCGGACTAGTAAAGATGTTCTATTTGCCATTAGTTTCAATGATTTCAATTCTTATAATAGTGTTCAGTAAGTATAGGAATGACATTGGCCTTTGACAAATTGATTGGATCAATACATATTTTTCACAACTTGATATCTTGGGAATTCCAAACATATGATCATGAGAGCTCATTATATCACACTGGTAGGGTACAATAAACTCTCAAGTTTCAAATTGAAAAATCCCTCCCCTGAAAATTTTCTTCAGCACGATTTTTAGCTCCCCTTGTCACCCCCGTTAACAGATTTAGGTGCACTTAATTTAGCTCCCCTGCCTTATTAATATGAAGCATTGCTTGTAAGACCCAGTCATAGACAGACATTACTCCCATCAGAGTGCCACCTTTAGGTACTACTTGTAAGACCCATTCAAATAGACAGGTAGTACCCCTATCCGAGTGCCTCCTTCTGGTAATACTTGTACGACCCAGTCAAGTAGACAGACAGTACTCAAATCAGAGTGACTCCCTTCAGGTGATACAAGTTTGTAAGACCCAGTCACATAGAGAGATAGTAAAAGGTTTTTTTTGTTTAGCAAAAGTGCACATGTACACCTTTACATAGAAAGTTTGCTGCAGTTGTCAACTGTCAATGGAGGACTTGGTACACATGTGTCTTATGATTAGAGGATGTGCCTGAAATGAAATATTAATTTTTGTCCAATTTATGAGGTTTTGGACTTAGTAATTTGCCAATTATCAGGTCTTTTGTTAGACAAAAATGTTCTGAAAAGTTAACTGAATTTGTCCAGTTTCAATGGATGATTATGAAACTTAGTACTCATGTTTCATATGATTAGAGGATGTGCCTGTTCTATTTACAAGATGAAATATTATTTTTTGTCCAAATTATGATGGTTTTAACTAGTAATTTGCCAATGTACCTGTACATCTGTACATGGAAAGTTTCCTTTACATTTGTGCTTCAATACTGTTGCAGCTTCAGTGGATCACCCCACAAGGTGACGCGTGTTGTTGTATATTTTAACACGGGCGGGTGTGGGGGGGGGGGGGGCTGAGGAGGCTAGCCCCCTCACTTTTTGGGACTGCAATGTTATAAGATAGCATCAGTCCAACATTATTTTAACATGGCTGGTATAGAGTTCAGCCCCCCGCCACTTTCAAATGTGCTCCGCGGCCCCTGTAACATGTGTTCTTAACAACTCGCAACACCATTGTCATCATTAATTTCGTCTCGTTTTCTTTTTCAGTGTCGGATTACATCAGTTCAACCACATCACCACAATCTTCCCCATCTACCTCAAAGGGAGACAACATTAGCAAAAGCTCAAAGCCGAAGTACGAGTCCAGTTCTGAGGCTTCTTCCATTGGGAGTCGTTTACACGAGATGCACTCTCGTGTGGCAAAGGTCTTACAATTGGGACAAAGTAGTAACCAATCAAACAATAGTTCTAACACAGACTTACATGAAGACAGTGCTAAAAGTAACAATACATCAGCGACGGGTTGTGATACTGAACCCTGCACTCCTGACCCAGCGGATAGTTCGGGTATATCCGCCGGATCCAGTGGCCAGAACGATATAGCTAAAACACCAACTAAAGACGATTCTGGGTCTGGGGACGAACAAAAACGCGGAACAAAAAGGTGGGTAGCATGTGGCTGGATAGATTGCTCACATCTAGGAAAATAGTTTATCTGCCATGTTAATTGAAACGACAGTTCTTTGTGACTGTGGTTTCGTATTCACTAACAACTCGTCCAGTTTTGTGTCTGTATCAACGGATACTTACATGTACCAAGACTTTTTCAGAAGCAGAAAAATAAATTTTACGAAATTGATAGTTTTGCATATTTTTTATTGAGCCCTTAGCTTTAGCTGCAGAAAGCTCAATATTGGAATCTAGCTGATGTCGGAGTGTGTCCCTCTCCATGTCCCTGTTTCCGTCCAGAAAAAGTAAAGCAAACAATTTTTGAACTTTTTTTCCTGCCTACAGCTTCTCGTCCTCATCCAATATCACCAGAAATAATGTTGCACATACTCAATCCATCCACTACCGTCGGGAGCATATCCCCACTCCTGTGTCACCTGTATGCCTTGCCCGAAAATATTACTGAATTTTTTTCGAAGTGACATTTTGTGTACCAAAGAGTGTCATCATGCTGTTTGACATATCATATGTTTCAGCTCACTAGATCTACCATACATATGATTTATTTTTTCAAGATATTGGAAATATTTTGTTGTTGCTGCTGCTAAACGGGCTTGGTATTCAGACGAAATGGGATACGTAAATTATATTGCCATAGCTCAATAACGCTTCAATTCAATTTGTAATTTTTGAAATAATACAGCATTCTATATCGGTCCCATAAAATTAGACTTGCTAAAAAAAGTGCACCTCGATGGAGAATAAGGCGAAAGTGAAATAAGTGAAAGCGCGCCTTATAAATAAAGCACTGATACCTTGTATATTCCAGGAGCTTACATCATGCTTCACTTATTGAACCCATCCACTACCCTCGGGAGCATGTCCGACTTGCCCGCCCCGGGACACTGTCAGAGCCCCACCCTTTATCTCCTGAACTATGTCTCGTCCGACCCCATACCCTGGTATATTCTGGGAGGTAACATCGTGCTCCAATTAATTCAACCTACCCACTACCCTCGGAGCATGTTTCCATTTCTGGGGCACCGAGCCCCACCCATTATCTCCTGAACAAGCTTCGCCTGACCTCATACCCTCATACATTTCAGAGCTTACATCATCCAACACTTATTCAACCGATCCACTACCCTCGGGAGCATGTCCCCACCGCCGGGGTACCAAGCCTCACTTATTCTGGAAGCTTGCAGGCCTTGTTTTTCGTCACAATTCATGGGGATCCAAATAGATTCTCGCAATCCAGCTCTATGGGAATCTACGGGAATCCAACGCTATCATTTCTATACAGATTGCTGCAATTTTATAGGAATCTGTTATTTTGCGGGAGTGCTGACGGGAATCGGATTCGCGTGGAAAAACAAGCCCTGGCTTTTATGATGCTAGACTTGAACAATGCATTGCAATTTGCCTGACCCCATCATATTTCAATTCCACATTGTTTGATTAAATTTTAAATTTCAATCATGTTTTCCATTTTTTTTCTTCAAATTTTTGTTCAATTTTGTTTAAAATTGTTCAATTTGTATTACATTATTTTTTACTTAATTGAATTTTTTGTTTTGTTTCCTTTTATTCTTTATCTTTTTTTCTCTTTTTTTTTTACATCAGCAATTGCTCTCTGACTGCAAAGTTGGTGTTCTGCACCTCTCCATGAAGTGCAACCCCAAAAGAGCTCGATCCCCAGGCAGAGCCCCGTGTTAAATAGGAGATGTGTATAATCTTGAAGCCTGTGTCAAAACTCATTGGAAAAAGTTGTGTAATGGTTATTTTAAGTTGTAAGATATTACTTTGAAAATTTACATGTACATGATGGATGCCAGGCTAAATACACAGGCAATACTTGAACTGATCAGTCCCGTCAGTACTGTACCCTGAGAAGTTCTGACCATTTCTTGATCATACTGTACTGAGCAGGGTGAGTGAGTGAGTAGTAGGGTTTAACGTCGTTTTCAACCTTGTTTCAGTCATATCACGATGGTGCCTATATGTGCCAGAACACTAGAGTGCTCACAGTTCCTATTACCCTGGATACTGATCAGTTCAGCCAGTACAGCATCCGGTCACCCATCCAAGTATTGTCCGAGCTTAATGTTGCTTAACTTCGGTGATCTAACAAGAACCAGTGTGTCCAATGCTATAGGCCGTACCAGCAACTGCACTGAGCAGCAACTGTACAGTACCATTAAGTTAACAGTTCAACAGGTGAATGGTTCTTCACAGCAAATGAGCAGTACTGATCAGTTCTAGGATGAAAATGATCAGTTCTTGACTACAGAACTGTTCAGTTATTGACTTTATCATACTGGCCTGAAGATGTCTGCACAGTACCACTCAGTACTGTACAGTACTGACCGCACTGCGGTAGCCTAATGGTTAGAGCGTCGGCTTAGTGAGCGGTAGATACTGGGTTCAGTCCCAGGTCGGGTCATACCAAACACTTGAAAAATGGAACTTGTTGCTTCCGCTCAGCATTAAGAGGATAGAACAAGGACTGGTTCGCTCAGTATAATGTGACTGATTGGGGTGTCATTTCTGTCTACGGCATGATATTTCAGTGGAACAGCACTATAAAATGGCAGCATTAGATTTGCTCTGTTACAAGTAGGTATCCCCGCCCCTCCCCCTCCCCTCCCTTCCCTTCCCCGTAGTGATATAGCTGAAAAAATGTTGAAAGCGACGTTAAACCCTATTCACTCACTGATTGATTGGAGTGATCAGTGCTGAGCAATCAAAGCTTCGCTGTGTAGTGGGATCATCAAGGTGATAATGTTCATAGAATATAACATTGGGGCCGCTTGGAGCCTACTCCTAACCAATTACTACTGTGTTGCAGTCTGTCAGTTTTAAGGAGAACGATCACTCTCCCTCTTCTTCACTCCCACACTCCATCACTCGGGACAGAATAGATTTTTGGTTCCATGTATTTTATCCATGGTAACCGATCATGTCCATTTTGCCTATCAATGGTCCCAAACCCTGATGATGTATTATATCTCTCAATCACTTGTTGAATTGTGTATTCATTCATCTGCATGACATGTGGACACTTATCCAGAAATCTAACATCGCTTATGTAACATGAAACTAATTAAATTGTCATTGTCAATGGAAAGTACATGTGCTGCAAGGCGTGAATTATGTAACCCGATACATCAAATTAAAGCTTGCACTGGCAATTAAGTTGATGTCCTGTTACATGAGAGAGGTGACAGGCTAATTGAATTGTATAAAGATCCCCACCAGCCATTGTCATGGCTGTTGGGGGCCTGCATTGCATCAAGGGATAGAATTGGGATTTTATTGTCATGGATGGCCTACGTCATCTGGTTTCAAGACAATAATCAATCGGAAACAATGTGCAGATTTCGTAAAGTAGCTCACATGGCAATCTCGGTAAACTCAGATACAGTATCGCGGAACATTATCTGAAAGCAACACAACATTGTTTCCGATTGATTGTATGGGATACCGCACTGAAGAAAACAAAGAAGCGATTGTGACACTTAACTTTGCAACTCATTTTGCAAACACCATACATGTGAATTTATTTTTTTTTTTTTTTTTTTTTTCAACCGAATGTTGGATCTGACGCTTACAATATGTACTATATATAATCGTGCACTTAAATTATGTACTAATATTGGTCGAACAAAGTTAAAATTTAAACCAGTGGTTCATCGATTTACATAAGGTGTGATATGTACTTGTGTTATGCTATAGCCCGACACTGCTTTGCTCATGAATAAGACCTTACACATTTTATTGTTATACTATATATGTTCAAGACCCCTTTTCAATGATCTCGGGTACACTGCAGTGAGCAGTATTCACTTTGTAAATAATCAGTCGTAAGTACTCACTTTGTAAGAACAGTACTCACTTTGCAAGCAAGATTTCACACTTTTTATTGTTGTTCAAGACCCTTTTCAATGATCTCGGGCACACTGCAAGTGAACAGTACTCACTTTGTATGTAGCCTGTATATATAGATTTGTTTCCAGTACAACATTAGCGTTATTTATTATTTATTTATTCATTTATTTAGTTATATATTTAGCGCTGGAAAAGATATTCAAAAAAACAAAGAAATTTACCGCGAAATTAAAATAAAACATTGAGTTGATGGGCCACGAAATCCGAATGGGAAGCGGCCCTTAAACTACAATTTCAATCAAAAAACAACATTAGCTCTGTAGAAGGCATTAGGTTAATGCCGCAACATAAGCATTAAATATACTATTTCCAGAGACCAGTTTTACGTTCCTAATTCCAATTACATATCCTGGATGAATAATCTAGATTCTTAAACACAACATGTATATTTATAATTCCTGTGTGAATTTCAACCTACATCTGTCAGCCAACCAGGTGGCTAGCTGGCGAAATAACTTTAAAAGACAACCCTTAATTTGTAATTAAAAACGGGATCATATGGACAATATAGTAAACAGAAAATAGAATCAATATCCAAATAAGGATCACGTCTAGACATCGTGCATAAACTTCAAGGATTTACTACTGCCAAACCGTCTACTTTTGTTAGACGGTAGAAAATATCAAAAGATCGACTGCGGTAAGTTCATCTCCGTGAATGTCAATCAATGCCAAATTGTGTGTCGTCATTGGCTCATTAGGGAATCTTGTAGAATATCTGCAAAACTTTGCATGAATATTCCATAGCGTCACATTTAGATGGTAATTCCCTGATCTACCATCTTGGTTTACCTGTTTACCTAGATTGCTCACATGGAACCTACACGGAACCACAACTATCGGTTCCATGACATATTCTGACTTGAACACTCTCCCAACTTCTTCTCCATGAGAGCATTGATCCTGGAAACTGGAGAGTGGCCTTAGAAAGATTTGTCATATCACATCACTCGCACAAAACAAAATCCAGGACAGTGAGTGATCGCTATCACAGATTTTACAAAGATGGAAAAGTGGTGGTGTTATCGAGACATCTAATCAGATGCCGAAGTTCGTTGCACGAGTTCTCTTCATTTGGCTTTCTGGAAATTAATGCTGTAGTAAGAAATTAACAACCAGTTTGAAATATGGCAGTACTGAGAAACATGAAATCTATTGACAGAGGGGGAACATTGATTGATTGTCTGACAAAACAAACATTTCAGCTGCACATGACTGGACAGCTAGTATCTTAAACCAAACCCCAGAAACTTGTGGCACTTCCAGGTGAAATGAAATATATCAGTTTTTATTATACACCCATGTTGTTTTCCCCACCATATGTAAATATTCACAAGTGTCCAATATTTTTTATATTATTGGATAGTTGTTCATTCATATTAGACAGTTGTTTGGAGACGACAGGTGTCAAAACAACACCTGCATGACTGGACTGTTGGCAGTCTGTCAAAGTGACATTCAGTGTTATGTCGAAAGCGATTTCAAATTTACTTTTTTATCTCTCTCATAACATAGTGGAAGCAGAAATTGTTAAACTATTCATATTTATTTTTCATAAATGTCTCAAGATTTATAATAGTTTATCAGATTGAACGTTTTTTAATGGACTTACATGTAGCTTTGTATGGGTCACTTGAAAACACACCTTAAAAGTTGAAAGCTCTGGTTGTTCAAAACTGTTCACAGAGGAGTTGCTCTACAAGATTTTGGCAAAAAAAAAAAAAAATGGTTCAGTCTGACTTTTGTATTTAACCAAGCTGAGATGTACCAGTAGTCTAATTATTACAGAGACTTGACCATAACAAAATTTATATTATTTTTATGTTGTATCAATTCGAAGTTACTATATAACAATCCGTTTTCACCTTCGTTTTTTGAATAGCCAATTTTAACTGCTGAACCACATACATGTAGATGTAACCCTAGAACTGGTCCTGTAATAAATGATGTGAATGGTTGGTTTCTTCCCCAGGGATAGTAATGCACTAGAGGACAGTGATGTTGAAGTGAAGTCCCCCCAGAAGAACAAGAAACGCTGTAATCAGTGTAGTTGTAAACTAGAGCTAGCACAGAGAACTATAGGACTCTGTAGATGTGGTAAGTTCATTGTAGATGTGGTTACGAATTAATGACTCGATACATTAGTCATGGGATTGACCTTGGGTGTTGCTGTGTACATCTCCGGTCACGACAAAAAAGTAAGGGTCTCAGCTCCTCAGACAGCTTGTCGTAAGAGGCAACTAACTCAGGCACCCGTGGGGTTTCCTTGATGTAGAAAGGAATAGGACTCCATGGGTTGGGGTTCCGGGTGTGAAATGAAATACGACCCAAACATCGAGACTGAAATATTGTTAAAAGCGATGTTGAATCATATTCACTCACCAGAGAAATGGAAAAATAATGATATATATATATATATACTCGTATACAATTTGAGCTCGCTAACTATCAATCACTATAAAAAAATCTAATTCTTGATACACACTCTGCTCAGTTAAGTCAACTCACACCTCAGCCCTATCTGAGGCTTTCCCTACAGACGTATCACAGGTCTAGTGACCACAACAGGCTGACAAAAGTGGCAAAATATAGCTAAATGAAAATATCATGATAACTGGGTGCTATACATCAGAGAAAAACTGTGCAACTTCACAAACGAAAGGAGTACTGTGATTGAAATATACACAAACTGACACTCAGAGGGCTATTACAATATACACAAACTGTGACACTCAGAGGGCTATTACAAAAAACACAAACTGTGACACTCAGAGGGCTATTACAATATACACAAACTGTGACACTCAGAGGGCTATTACAATATACACAAACTGTGACACTCAGAGGGCTATTACAATATACACAAACTGTGACACTCAGAGGGCTATTACAAAAAACACAAACTGTGACACTCAGAGGGCTATTACAAAAAACACAAACTGTGACACTCAGAGGGCTATTTCAAGCATCATGAGATATGAGTGTGGCTTGACTATGAGCCCTGAATAGTCGGACAGCTTTGTAGGTTGAATCTAGTGTCAGTTCCATCGTACATGTTTAACACCTGTACAATGAAAGTTTCATCAGGTACTAAATATGTAGGATGAAACTAATGTAAACTCCAGAGTAAAGTCGCACAAATCTTTCAATGTAGACTTTGAAACTGCATGTAGCTATTGTTCCATTCCATTCGACTTGATTTTCTTTAACAACTATATTTCTTTCCTTGCAGGCTGTGTGTTCTGTCCGCTTCATCGTTTACCTGAGCTGCATAATTGTGACTTTGACCACAAAGAGGACGGGCGAAGAGAAGCCAGAGAAAAAATGTTGAAACCCAAACGACACATGGGCACCTCCTGCAAGCGGATAGATTCCGACTCCTAACAAAGTTTAACCGTTTTATTACCGTACTTTTGGTTTTCACAGTGTGGACAGAGAAGGTCATTTGACTGGCTTAAATCATGAAACATTGTCATCGTCTGATTGCAGAGAGCTATAAACATAAACCCAACAGAAAGCTACCACTCATTACTTCCAAAAACTGGCCACCATTCCAGTTTGTATAAATGTGTTTTCCAGACTTTACACCATTTAGACATGTGAAAATCTAACCACATGTTTAAAGTTTTTTCTTTTTTCTTCTCCTTTTCAGTTATTACGAAATAACAGAATGCAGTTGAATTTTTTCTTTCAGTGGTCCGAGCCATACTTATATATGTTTAGGTCATCATTATAATTTATGTTTATTAGACATGTTAGATTAGTTGTAAAGAATACAGTATCCAGAAATGTCAAAGGTTTACATTTTACCCTCCGAACAGCTCTAACGATTTCACCTTTTTTTTTGACATCCTACGTCGTAATTACTGGTACGAATATCTGTTTAATTGATGTCTATATGCACATGTGTACCTCAACATACCATTCTCATACCAGCATGAGTTGTATTGTTCTGATGTCAGTTTAACAACCTATGATTGGTCGCCTTTAACAACGGTCAACCTCTTATTGGTCACCCATTAACAACCTGTTACTGAATCACCATTCCCTGTCACAAAAGGGTGTGCAACTAAAATAGTAATGTCGAATATCAAAATGAATAATTGATGAAGACTGAATGCAGTTGTGTCCCCGGGGTTCACAAGGGTTCTCAGAGTTTCTTGCACAGTTAAAGTGCAGGGAGATGCAAGTAGAATTGTATGCCAATTCTTCTCCTTCCTGGGTTCACAGTTCTAATTGCTGAGCTTGAAAACTCAGAAGGAGGCCATTGCATTGGAAAGATAAGGGCCAAGCCTAATTTTCCTTGGGAAACTAGATTCAGAAATGTTTTCAATTTTTTTATTCCCGACTTCCGCTCAAGATTTCATCATGGAAATTCCGTAAACCAATAAATAAAAAACCTGCACTAACTTTAGTGTGTGTCATCATGATTTCATTGCTAGTCGATCTGCTTAATTCTATCCGAGCCAGATTCTGCAGAACAGTAGTTGTTGCCATCTTGTCATTAATACCCCAGAGTATCACTATTTTCTTCAACAATTTTATAGTTAATCTCATTTTCATATACATGTACACTTATCTGCAGGAGGGTTAATGTATTAATAAGTTTAGTGATATACATCTGGTATATATCATATCAGTGATAACTGCAGCTGAGAAGTGGTCTTCATATTTGTCATGTTTAGATATTGCATACACGTGCATGTAAATGTATCACAAGGTAGCTATTCAGAAACTCTCTGATTTGCTGGCAGTTATTTCAGTTTCTTCCCAGGCCAATGAAAATAGCGGGTTTGCTACCTAAGTCTTAAACCTGCTTTAATTAATGCCATTAATCCCTTATTAATTGCACAATCAAACGTAGAAAACGGAAGTTTAAAAGAAAAAGTTAACTCCCCTAGGAGAAGAGTTGTCCGCCCCCAGGAGAGCTCTCCACTCAAATCCAGCGTGGTCACTATATAGGCGACTGTAGCCTCATTTCTCATCCTCTTTCTCTTGTTTGCTCGAGCAGTGCACATCTAGGGAAGTATTCAGAGGCAATCTTACAACATTGGTTGTTGTTGTCTCGCTGGTGTAATATCCTTTATCAAGTATTGTTTTGTTATTCATTCGGAACTTACTTACTGTATTATTATGTCTGAAGTTCCGACTGGTATTCCTTGCCGTACGTGCGGGAAAAATTTATCCCCTTTAGACGCCCACTCGGCTTATTTTTCTTGTAAAAATTTATGGTACCGGGCGTTCCACGTGCGCGGAATGTGTATTATGGAATCCGACGGCTTGGAAGATTTATGCCCAAGTCCGTCGTGTTTTTCTGTTACATGCTTGTGATGACTCGTCTATGTCGGAGATCGACAGACGGGCCTTAGAAATTTTCTTTGGTCAATGTTATGTAGTGTAATGAGATCTTGGCCAAGCTGGTCAAGACCCAGAGGCTCCCGTGTCAGTTTGTAAACCATCAAGCGGTACCCTCCTACACGATGATAATTCCAGGTTGCTAGTCAGTTTGACCCGGTTCGGAGTCTCTTTGTCTAGGGTCGATCCAAAACCCGTTTCTTTGTTACGCTCAACAAAGACCAGGCGGTTGCCTGGCCATTCTGTTGTCTCCGACAAACAAAAGAATTCTTTGCCTCAGGTTCCAATATCTTTCAGTCACCACATGTTTCTTCTGGAAGGAAGAAAACAAATTAACTGTAAATCTACATAGTTTATTTACGTCGCTAAATATTGGTGTTGGCGGAGATTTTAAATTCCCTTGAAATGATCGTCTAACGATGTTTTTCTAGAAGTCATTATGGAATTCTCATGTGTAACTAATGACACAGCTCCCCGGGAAATACGGCGCCCAACATTCTGTTTTGTTCGGTCGGTATGGTGAGCCCATTGTGTTGTACTCTAAACGAACAGGTTTGTGTTTCGTCATGATTTTATCCATTAAATTGTTGTATAAATCTTTACCAAGAATGTGAGTACGACCCTTGTGTGACGCGGGAGGTTCGTCTTTCTCCGCCGGGGAAATACGATTCTTTATAAGCCGTCCGTCATTGTCCATGTTGTTGTTGTTGTTTCGGACTTTGGTAGTTCGTTACTTCATGCATTCAATTATTTGGTCCTACCAAGAGGGTAATCTCTTGTTATATCAACTATTATTATGTAATTGTGATATCCTGTCTTCAAGAGAGAACTTATGGGGTTTTATTCTGCCCCTCATGTTTATGTGTTTGTTGTTTTTGTGTACGTAACCACAACTCAACTCGATTAAACGATGCTATAATAATAATGTAATGGATGTTACGGAACTTCAATGCTACCACTGTTTGTTGCATTTTAATGAGCGTCTTTGCTGATCTCTTTGTGATTAGGTCGATCTACAAAGGGATCTCCTGTTGGTTATCGTGAGTATGCAATCCGATTACCCACTGTTTATTATGAAACTGTGTTATGCCTTGGTATACAACTTTGTTTTATACATGCCATTTGTTCCAAACTGGTTCCATCTGTATACTGTATTTCGCGTATAATTCAGATGGAGTTATGCACTAATTTTAATTTCTTCACTATGAGAAGATTTAAAATTATATGCTTTGGTATACAAATTTGTTTTATACATGTGATTGTTTCTCACCAAACTGGTTCCATCTGTAGACTGTATTTCGCGTATTATTCAGATGGAGTTATGCACTAATTTTATTTTCTTCACTATGGGAAAATTTAAAATTATATGCTTTGGTATACAAATTTGTTTTATTCATATGTTTGTTTCTCACCAAACTGGTTCCATCTGGATACTGTATTTCGCGTATAATTCAGATGGAGTTATGCACTAATTTTAATTTCTTCACTATGAGAAAATTTAAAATTTTATGCTTTGGTATACAAATTTGTTTTATACATGTGTTTGTTTCTCACCAAACTGGTTCCATCTGTATACTGTATTTCGCGTATAATTCAGATGGAGTTATGCACTAATTTTAAT